>LPNX010959618.1:205452-225252 GCA_001517045.1 Pseudotsuga menziesii
AGATGTGCCGACAGAGGTTGTATTCATTGTAATCTCTAATTTTATATTAATAGAAATATATTTTCTTGTCCAATAATGTATGTTTGAATGAATATTTTATCCATGGATGATTTCAAAAGCTTATACGTTGTTGATTATATATGCTAGAGTAAATCTAACACCAATATATATAGTATGCTTGTTTTGTTTACTTGTTGTTGAGGAAGTGATTCATCAATTCAAGCTGAAGTTGGAAAGCTCAACGGGGATCTACTTCAACCGTCTGGAATAAGGTACGAGGTTTGATCCTTTAGTGTTAGATATTTGATTTCTCTTGCATATTGGAAAGGATTGATTTCTGGAGTCAAGCTGTCTCTTGTGGTTCCCCAAGCCATAGGAATTTCTCTCTGTAACACTCACTGCCTGATACTATCAACAAATTTAAGAGAAACTTCATCAATTAGAGACTTGTCCAATCTTTTGGTAATTCTCTTTTAGCCAACCTTCATATTCCTCTAAGTAAGCCTAATTTTTGTTGGAAGAATGTCATATAGATTGTTTTCTTCCAACCTTATAGAAAAATAATTCGAGAGGGAGTCCTTTTGTGCATTCCTTCCTCATATCTCGGATTCCCCTATTGAGAAATCAAGATCACCACTAAAAATGACAGGATTATGTTCCAACAAACATGAATGAAATAAATTTTCATAGTAGGAAACTCGATGCTGAAGGGACCATATATGTTTCTCAATATGAACTTCAACCCTAATTAATTTGAGAAGAGTGTGGTTCCCAAACCTGTCACGAAAACCCAACTCTTAGAGAAACGGAAAGATCTTTGATTCCACCTCGTCAAAATACCACTAGACCTCCCATTAGCATCCAAACATTCAAAATCCCAACCAGGAAGAACATTCTTTAGGTCACCTATATTGAGATCTCCACAAGGAAGGGTTTCATGTTACATAATCACTACAGGTTTCATAGACTCCACAACATGTTTCGGGGATAACTTCTTGGAGTAGAGCTCTATCCCTTTGCTATTGAAATACATCACTATCATGGAGATACTGAGCAGGGGAAGCTTTCTCTAAGAGTCCCTTTCAATGATTTCTTCCACACTATGATGACATTAAGAACAACACGATATTTGGTGGAGGCTAAAGCTGAATTTCGACCCTATATTATATACGAACCTTTTGGACCTATCCTGGTAAATGCTCCCACCATGACTAGTACCAAACATTAGCTTCACCACCATCCTTAGCAAAAAATGATACCACGAGCCTCTAGGATTAGATAAGGATCCAAACAAACCATTATCTTTTCCTATGACTAATCCTTGAGAAATAGCCCTGGGAGCGATCAACCCCAACTCTACTATAGAAGAAACAACATATTTGGAGCCTAATTCCTTCCTTTCTGACACCCCAAAATCCAAGGATATGAATTAATATACTTGGGTCGATGCAATGAACCTATGAAATGCTAATTGGGAAAAACTAGAAGTAAGGGGAAGACACTTACATCCTATTTCATAATACTCGTGTTACCGGGAACATTTCAATCAATGCGGACACAGTTTGTTCCCCTAGCATGATGGAACAGATATAGGACAAAAGGACACAACGATGTATCCTCTCCCTATACGACTGAACTACTTGAATTCTAAGCTCTATTTACCTCAAGTTGGGAAGGTTGTCCTTGTTTTGTAGGTCCTTATACGGTCGATTGTACCTGCAAAGAAAACAAAATACAAGACAAAATATGAGAGCAACAAGATAATTCAATAACCTATACTAATTATCAAGGAAACTAGTAATAAACAATCAATATCAACATGATTAATTTATGGGAAAGGGAAACATGTTTGTATTAAAAAATGAGAAAAGAAAGTTACAACCAAATCCTTGATGTCGAAGCTTTTCTTTTACAGTAACTTTTGACTCAATGACACACACACTACAAACCATGTGACATATCACTCGCAACCACTCTTTCTTTGCCTCCTATACCATACTTGAATCCAATAGCCGCAAGGGTGCTATATTGGTTCCTCCTCACATGGTCCATGTAACTTGCGTTTATAGGACAAATGAAGCCCAAATGGGTCGAGATATTTTGGGAGGAAGATAGGGAATGATACCTAGCAGCTACAAGGTCAAGTGTCACCCATTCCAAATAGTTAGGATCATCCTTAATGAGAGATTTCACCTAGAAGGTTCTCGAAACTTATCTTTTTTTACCTTTTTGGATTGTCGGCACTCTTTGCAAGTGAGCAAGGTGTGTTGACGCTTCTTGTGTTCAGGTAACACGTGCCATTGGCACACCCTATTAAAAGAAAAGAGGCATCAGGCCTGTCTGAAGCCCTATGCCAGGAGGCAAGGTGCGTCACGCCTGTCTGACGCCCTATGCCAGGAGGCAAGGTGCGTCAGGCTGCCTATATTCTAGCAACAAATCCCCCAGAAGATTATTTGGCCAAGGGACTTTAAGGGATCAAGCATTAAGACAGTTTTTTGGGTGTATCAGAATACCCCCCAAAGTATGAAGCTAGAAAAATGTGATAGGTGAAATGCTTTTCTAGATATGGTTTTGGTATCAGAGGAAAAAGAGTGGTGAGTGAATACTTGACGCAAGACCAATTACTAACTATATGATTCAAACACAGTTGTGGACCAATACACTGCAGATCCATGTATAATGACCATGTCATGGCTATCGACAATACACTGTAGATCCATGATTAACGAGAATTAAATATAAACATGGTTACGAAACGTACAAAGTAGATCCATGTCATCCCGACTCAAAACCTGAAGATAGCCACCAGACATACAATGTGGATCCATGTCACGAACAATACTCCATTGAAACCTGAGGATAGGAAAATATTCAAGTGAATACCTAACCACTCAGGGTATTCATTCCAATTTCAACCGATATGATTCTATCCATGTGAATAGGTGTCTTGAATTCAAACATGGTAGAAACCACTTGAATATCAGTCATTGATGTATATCATTAACAAGTGTGAGGGAGATCATCATTGATGTCAATGATTCCCAAGGTATACCAGTACATTCCTTCAAATGTGAATAGAGGACTTAGAGTCAAACACTCGACAGAATATTCCAATCAGAGGACATTGATAAAGTCCCACTGTTGAAAGTGAGGAAACCTGTCATTGAGGCATGCAGGCTTCAGGGTACTTGACTTGGTTTCTAAAACTAATTCTCATACTATGTGTTGGTGTCAACAGGAATAGACTCGTCGAAGGAGGGCCATGATGTTTCCCCCATCATCAACACGAAACTTGGAACAAATATGATGTTGAAGCGACGAAAACAACCATAGGACTTACTCAAACGTGATCGACTCGAAGGAAGGTAAGGAAATCATGGATGTATGTTGTAGTGGAGATTTCCCTTGAACACTAAATGACATGACAAATGATTTGGTAGCATTGACTCAATGAGGCAAAGACCATCGTAATGCAAGGGAAGGACGATACATTCTTTGAATTGACTCAAAGGAGTTAAATGACTCATGAAAGTGTATCGACTCAGTGACAAGATGAAAACCAACCTTTTTAATATGCAAATGCAGAGAGGTATCATGTTCAAGGGTGAAATATGAACTTCCTTTAATACAAATGAAATATGTTTCCCATTCCCTTAATTTCCCCAGCGCGATGGATGAGTAACTATTTCCTTTTTAACGAGCTTCAAAAGGGTAACAAACACTCGATGTATCTCATCAAGTGATGAATCCATTCTCATACGTTTTATGAACCTGAGAAAGGATTGTTCATTCTTAGAAAGGGTCCTTCAACATTTAGTTTAATGGGTCTGAAGAAGGTAAAATCACACATCGTTTCATGTTTAGAGAGTCCGAAATGACTAAGAAGACTCTAAGGTGAAGTTTTTCATTGATTTAGTCCCCACGACTCAAAAAAAATATAAACCGATACATAGGGAAAATCTTCTAGTTGCGATAAACTAGAGTTTACCTTTTTCGTCGGTCAATATAGTCGGCCCAAAAAAGGGGTAAACTATCACAGACTATACGACCTTTCAAATACTTTTACACGCGTGAAAGAATCAAGCTCACTTGGTGATCTTTTCATGTTTAAAGAGTCTCGAAAAGAGCTTAAAGTTGACTTTATAAGGAGTTATTTTTTCATAAGTCATTTTAATGAATCCAAAAAAGCAATTAAAGTACAAACGATACCTCTTCAATGGATGTTTAATGAGCATGCAGAAGGCATGAAAAGCACTCGATACTTTTTAAACTTAAACCGGAGTGTGAAAAACACAAAAAGAAACTCACTCATAGCAAAAAATGTCCAAAAATAGCCTGAAATATCCAAAAATGATGTTAGAACATGTTTACCGTGGAAACTATAGAAAAACATGAAGAAAGACCCTAAATATTTAATAATTCCACTAATTATTTTCAATAAAAAATTAAAAATAACATACTAATAGTGGAATAGTAAAGTTTTTTCACCATTGTGTTTTTATTATTGCAATTTGGGTCAAACTTGTGCTCAAGAGAGGATTTTGTGGTGGAGATCCTAGGAGCTATGGGCCTCCTCTAATCAAACCTTCTAGACCAGGCAATAGCTAAGACTCATCTCTTTCTTTTCATGGTTGAATTTTTTGTTTTTAGCTTGAATTTTTGTGTTTTGAGGTGGATTTCCTAAGGGGGAGAGCGTGTGAAGCCTCGCGCTCTTCTCCCTTTCGAGAGGTGTACTGATGCACCCCTTGAAAGGGGAAAGAGTGTCGAAGGCGCTATGTTCCTTAGGTGAAAGAGAATTA
This sequence comes from Pseudotsuga menziesii, assembly GCA_001517045.1. Classification (NCBI taxonomy): domain Eukaryota; kingdom Viridiplantae; phylum Streptophyta; class Pinopsida; order Pinales; family Pinaceae; genus Pseudotsuga; species Pseudotsuga menziesii. The sequence continues at coordinate 210,252 of LPNX010959618.1, forward strand.
TCACTCTGTTCCCTTAGGGAAAGAGTGTCGATGACAAGGGCTTCTCAAAAAACCAAAAACCAAGCAAAATTTTTGAACTTTTCCTCTTGATTTGGAATCTAACAGGTGTCTCATGGGTGTTTGACATGTATTTGACTCACAAGATGGTGATTTGGAAAGAACGGGAGCATGAAATTGATGACATTCAAGTGAAAAATGATCCCATGACTATGAGGGCCTTGAGAGAATGCGCGCTCCTGAAATACTTCAGGGTTCCTGGGATGAGGGCCTATGTACAGTTGCGAGATTTCAACGAACAACATTTTCAGGTCAGAAGAAATATATTGACTATCGATGTCAAGGACATCTGCTTCCTGACCAAACTATCCCGGAGGGGGAGTCTGGTGGTACTTACAATCCCAATGGGTGGAGATATGTTTGTGGATGATCTCATAAATGAATACTGTGTGTTTGGGACTCGGTTTCAGGGGGGGATCCCCATAAAACATATTGTATCTTGACCTCTGAGGATTGTGGCCTTCATGATTGAGAATGTAGCAAGAAGCAGGGCCTCCCACCAGACCGCCTGTGCACATATGTTGTATGCAGTAGAGTGTATGGCTCATACCATATTCAACTGGAGTGAGGGGTTGTTGGTTAGCCTCAAGGATCAGTTGACCAAGTGTCGGAGTCGTGAACTAAAGCAGTTCGGCTACGGGGCAGTATTGGTGTCCTTATTCCTATAGTCGGTGTCATTGATGTCAGCACATGTGAATTTGAACCAACTATATGCTGAGGATCCCAGGATGTTGAGATGGGTCGAGGCCATGGCCCGACATGGTGGTAGTGGAGGGCCCACTATCACATATGGTACAGTGTTTATTTGGTGGCTACGAGGATAATTATTGATGGTTGAGGACTACACCTATGCAAGAGTGGACTTCAGGGGTGACCCTGATCTCCCATTGCTTGAGGACGATCAGTGGGATGGCCGAGGTAAGAAGCATACCATTCCATGTGTTTTTATTTTATGTTATATTTCATTTTTTTCATTTTGAGTGATACTGAGACATACAATGTCGTTGTGCAAACATAAGACCTTCTCGTCTAGCAGGTACTTTACCCATAGATAGGCGAGGGGCAGTGAGGGAGATGGCGACCAGGAATGTGGAGGTTGAAGAAGAGATTCAAGAGATTGAGGACAACTATCAGCAATTGATGATCTTCTTAGGCGCTATCAGCGCCATACTGTAGGAGTGCCCATACGCTTTGGGAGGCTACTCTACCGAGTGGCCCGTGTTGTGATGTACAACCATTAGCATGAGGATTAGTCCAGAGTGGCTTCTTCATTTTGGTATTATATTTATACAGAAAGCTTCAAAGCTTCAGATTTTTCCCTTTTATATGTACTAGAGACTTGATAGCTCTAAATTTTTGGGAACTTAAAGCTTATGGCTTCGTTTTGTATCTTAGTATAAAACTCTTTATTTACAGACATGTGTGTATGCGATGTGCTATGTGTATTAATCGATACCTATGTGTTTATGTGATTTTATGCATGCAATCAATACTTCAAATGAAATTCAAATATGGGCAAGATACCAATCAAAAACGTAATTTGCTAGTGAAACAACTATTGTTTTTTAATGTCTTTAGATGTGTTAGTATGAAACATGTTCAAAAGACCTTTCCAAAAGCTGAAATATTTGGAATGTACGAAGGAGTAGGGGATTACAGATGGTGTAGACTCGGTTTAACTGATGTACAACTAACTATGAATCTAGGTAAACCCTAATCTGACTCTCATCATTAGCTATAGCTTTAGTCAACAAACCAATCACTGCATGGTACTCTGCAAGATTGTTTGTAGCGGTACCCAAACAAGTTCCTCCTGACCTCACCAGATCACCGGTAGGAGAGTACAATACTCAGGATGTCGATGTGAGATTCAAGGTGTAATGACTAGAACCATCCACAAATCCGTAATAAGTGGTCATCTATTAATTTTAAACACAACACTACATAAGCAGGCTTGTCTAACACACATCTTATATTCACACCAAATCCACACTTCAAACTACACATTGCACTCTATAAAAACTATATACATAAAACTTATGCTAGATGACCTAGGCATAGTTTTTCTTGAGGTAGAGCCCATTCCTAGGCTCTCCAAGGGGTATTCCATCATAATTTATCATCTCATAATCTCCTTTCTCTAAGACATGATAAACAATGTAGGGCCCATGCCACATGGATTCCAACTTTCCAACTCCCAACTTATCTTGTTTTTGGTCATAAGTCAGTACCAGGTCACCTTTGTTAAAGAGGCAAGGTTGAATGGATCTTTCATACTAGGATTTAATCCATTATTTATGCACCTCATTTTCCAAGGTGGCATCCCAAATGGTTTTGTCAAGCTTTTTCAAGTATAAGAACTGTTCTTCCTTCAAGGTGGTGTTGGTATCAATTCTACGGCGAGATTTAGATCAGGGATCTCACATTCTATCCAAAGAGTAGCCTCTAGCCCATACACCAATTGGAAAGGTATGAAGTTGGTGGACATCTTGACGGTAGTCCTATAGGCCCATAATGCAGAAAATAGTTGTAAGTGCCAACTAGATTTGGCTCATCCTACCATCCGTTGAAGCATGGTTTTCAACACTTTGTTAATGGCTTCAACTTGGCCATTGGCTTGTGGGTAGTAGGGTGTGGAATTTTCATGGAAAAATCCTAGTTCAACACTCAGTTTCGACATCATTTTCTTTTGAAAATGTGAACCATGATCGATCAAAATAGCCTGAGGGACTCTTAATCTAGCGATGATGTGATTGAAAAGAAATAAGGCAGCAAATTTTTTCATCTTCAACGTATGTAGGCATAACCTCATCCCACTTTGTAAATCAATCCATAGCTACAACGATGTAAACATGCCCCCTAGGCTTACAGTGCATGAAATCAATGCCCTATTTCACAAATGCACCGACATCTATGATGGGATGCAACACAACAGGGTGGGTGCGCTTTTCTGATGTGAATAGATGACAAGGTGGGCAGCTTTTGAAGGATTCCATGCAATCTTTGAGGATCGAGGGCCAAAAGTACCCAGCGCGTAAAATTTTATGGGTGGTAGCCATCCCAGATAGATTACCACAACATACTCCAGAGTGACAGTTATTTAAAACCACTTCAATCTCTGCGTGAGTTAAGCAACGCCGCAAAATGGCATCAACACCATGATGATGCAATGTATCATTGATGATAATATAGTACTTAGTGTGATGACAAATACAACAAATTTCGTCTCAGGTTGCATTAGGCTGTAAGTGTTGAGTCTGGAGATAGAGAATCAAGTCTCCATACCAAGGGTCAGACATACTAATGAGGAACAATGATTCATCCAGCAATTAATCAAAGGGTTGTGTATCCTCAGTAATACGGGGAAGGTCACAAATAAGCTTCGCGAAGGCAAGGGACTTCCTAGAACTGGATTTCACAAATTCTAACTCAAATTCCTAGAGGATAACAATCCAATGCGGGTATTTTCCCCCAGGCACTTCACGAGTCAAAATGTAACACGTGGGGTTGGAATCTGCATATATCATTGTTGTATGAAGCAATATGTAATGATGAAATTTCTGGACCGTGATGACTGTGGCCAGAGATAACTTCTCCACATGCGAATAACGGGTTTCAAAGTACAAAAGACTCTTACTAAGGTAGTAAATCACATGTTCGTGGTCGTGTTCATCTATTTTAACCAATACCATGCCAATGGCGGATAATGATGCAACCATGTACAAGGAGTAATCCTTGGTATAATTGGGTGGCTGCAAGACTGGTGCGTGCATAATGGCATGTTTGAGAGTGTTGAATGCATGTTGCGCAAGGTCATCCCAAACAAAGGGTGTGTCCTTTTTTAATAGACGCATGAAACCATGGGTCTTTTCGGCGTAGTTATAGAAAAAGAGACATAAAAAATTTTCCTTCCCTTGCAAACTTTGGAGTTCAGTAATGTTTATAGGTGGGGTTAGCGCTAAGATGGCTTCAATTTTCAGTGGGTCTATACAGATTCCATCCTTGGAAACGATCAAGCCAAGTAGTATGTTAGTTTCAACAAAAACAACACACTTATATGGATTCAAATGTATATTGTAATGGCTACATATGAGAAAAATGGTTCTCAGATGGTCAACATGATGATCCCGCTGCTGCGAACGAGCAGGAAAATCATAAAGTTAAGGTTCCACAATGTGCTTGATGTCATGGAATGTGTATGACATGGCGTGTTGGAAAGTAGCACCAGCATTCTTCAAACCAAAAGCTAACATATTATAGGAAAAGGTCCCCCATGGGAAAATAATGTTTGTTTTATGTTGATCACACAAGAGTATCTCTATCTTATTATAGCCGAAAAATCCATCCATGAATGAAAAGATGACACTAGTGGCGCAGTTATCAATGATTTGATCGATATAAGGAGTAGGGAAATTGTCCTTAGGACAAGCTTGATTAAGGTCCTAAAAATAAATACAAACCCTAATGGTGGGGTTTTTTGTTCACAAGGACAATATTATACCACCATTTTGTCAAAGGTACAGGGTAAATGAACCCATCTTTAAGAAGTTTCTCAATTTCTTCCTTAATGGCGGCTACTTTCTATGGATGATCCTGGCGGACTAGTTTAGCGTTAGGGTAAGTCCCTATCTCGTGAATTACGATGGAAGGATCCATCCCTAGAATTTATTCATATGTCCAAGTGAATATATCTCTGAATTCCTTGAAAAGGGTAGTCTAAGACTCAAGTTCTGAAGAAGAAGAATTTTGGCCTACGTGAATGTTTTCTACGACTTCAAGCTTCACTTATATCGACCAGAACGGTTTTTGTAATGTTACTCATATTACCCTCGAACTCAACATTGTGGATGAGTACCATTGACTGAGGAGTGGTTACAATATTAGACGAAACCATTATTTCAAAATGGTCTTCTACCATATGGTAATCAGGAAGGAAAGAGGATCGGTGATAATCATCTTTCCAGGGCATCTCGTCTAAAGACATGACTTCCATGATGGACTTATCAGATGGAAGAGTGTTCTACATATAATTCAGAGATGGGGGGGGGGAATCTAACCAATATGGTAGGTGATAAGGGTCGAATGCACCAAAATATTATCGTTGATGGTGGGGTCACTAGTGGATTGGATAACTTGGTAGGTTTCTTCAAAATGACTATATGATGTCGAATCACTGCTTGATTTTCCTTTATCTAGGGTGTTGTAGCTCAAAGTTGAAATCATGTTCACAGACGTGACCAATGAAGTAGAAGGAAGGTTATTCAATGGAACAAATCCCATGAGAGGAATATTTAAGAAGATCTACTCCTATGTTTTGATACTGTGAGGCTAAGGAAGCCAGGAGTGGAACATTGTTCGAAGAATTGGAACTCATGTCTGGGGAACAAAAATCTAATTGGTCAATCATGACAATATTCCCTTGGAATGGGAACTGGACTACCTGAAATACGAATGAAGCGACATCTTGCATTGCATAGAACCAATTTTGACACTACAACAAAAACTGGATTTAGCGTCAGATTTAGCACCGGATTTTAGTGTATTTTTTTCCCAATTGTGGTGAACAATCCGGTGCTAAACCTGGCGCTATTGTACAATTTCGTAAAACGCCATCTATTGCGTCTTTTTTTCCATCATTTTTAACATCCATTTTTGCGCCCAATTTTTTGCATCTTTTGTTACGCCCTTATTTGCGCCCAATTTTGCATCTTGTATTGAATTTTGTTTTTTGCCATTTCTTACATCCTTGTTTACACCCAGTTTGACGCTCAGTTTTGCATCCAATGTTGCGTCTTATTTTTCTCCTAGTTTTTCATCGAGTCTTGCACCCAATTTTGCACCATGTTTTGCGTCAAATTATGTGTCAAATTCTACATCTAGTGTTGCATCTAGGTTGCATCCAATTTTGGGCTCAATATTGCATCTAGTTTTACATCCAATTTTACTTATAATGTTGCATTCCCTTTTGCATCTTGTTTTACGTCTTTTTTTGTATCCATGTTTGTGCCTAATATTTCATCGCGTTTTACGTCGTATTTTGCATCTAGTTTTGCACCTAGTGTTGCATCCTAGTTGATGTCTTTTTTTGCATCTATGTTTGAGCCCAATGTTGCACCTAGTGTTGCGCCTAGTGTTGTGCCTAGTTTCGCGCCCATGTTTGTATATAATATTGCATCCAGTTTTGTGTCCAATGTTGCATCTCATCTTGCATTCAATATTACGTTTAGTTTTACATCCAATTTTTTGTCCCATCTTGCATCCAATATTATGTCTCATTTTAAGTTTTTGTTTGTGCCAAGTGTTGCTTCCAATTTTGCACCTTGTGTTACACCTGGTTTTATTTCCATCGATTCCCCATATTTTGTGCTCAATTTAATGTCCAATTTTATGTCTAGTTAGGAGTCCACTTTTGCATCTAGTTTTGGGCCTAGTATTGCATCTAGTTTTGAGTCATTAATTGTGTCTAGTGTTGAGTCTCTTTTTGCATCCAATTTTGCATGTAGTGTGACATCCATTTTTGTGTCCACATTTGCATCTAACGTAACGTCCACTTTTGCATCCACTTTTGTGTTTGGTGTGACGCCCACTTTTACATCATGTTTTGAATTTAGTGCTGCATCTAATATTGCATCCATTTTGCACTACTACATTTTTTACCTTTAGAAATACATTGCAATATCATTAGGGCATGGAGGAATTGAACCACCAACCTCCTGCTTATAAGGCAGGCACTCTTCCATTGAGCTAGCACCCTTAAGAATCGGGAAGAGGAGTAATATTAACAAATAGATTTCATCATTTGTAATTCTAATAAAAGACAATAAGATCCAAAGACATTCATGCTTAAAATCCAATTTATTTTTCCAAACACACTAATAAGCATAAAAATCTATCATGATCAGGAAACAAAATATCCTAAACAATTACACAATCTATTAAAGTGGTCCACAAAAGGGTCTTAGAGAACAAGATAATGTATTGATGCATACCTAATAACCTAAACTTGAGAGGGACAAAGAATAAGGGATGTGTTTAAGAAATAGTTGAAGAATCCAATTGAGGATTGTGTGTTGCTACATAAATGTTGTTATTCATTGATGATGTGATTCTGTTTAGCAATGGGATGGTAAGAGAAGCACTCATGAATGGTTTCTAAAAGAATATGCCTACCTCAAGATTCTTTAAGCCTGACCTGAAGTCTAGCTGTTGTTTCAATTTTCATCATGCTATGGATAGGTTGTTCAGTTTTGGTGGGACCTCTGGATTTACATGGACAACACTAAAACCATGATTTTGATGAAGGCAATAATTTCATCTGCACAGGTGAACTTTTGATTATATTAAAAAAAAATCTTGGTGAATGAAATAAACTAAGCACCTAAGATATCAGACACGTCCATATGGGGCAGCGCGTCTCATGTCTGCGTGTCTGACACAGACACATTGACTAAGCGTGTCGGACACGTCATTTAAGTGTCACCTGATTTCGGACACTCGTGTCCCATGTCTGTCAGGAGGTGTCCTGAAAACAGGACACGTTTTCCACATGTGTGACTAGGAAATTTCCTCAAAATACGTAAAAACAAAGCATGAAGTGATCAACAAGTGTACCTTTCTAGTGGCTCAATGACTCATTTAATTTTTATCTCTTTAACATTATATTTATCATGGTGTGACCAACATTAGCCTATATTACATGTGAAACCCATAAGTCAATGTTAGAATTTTAATGGTTATACAAGATCCTAAAACATTTAGCATCATAACATCGTAACTATATGCAATAAGATTGCTAAAAGAAATACAAGCACAACACAAAAAGAACAAAGAGATTTATCCTGAGAAACCACAAGGGAGAAAACCTAGCAACTTCTTTAGTATAGATTCCGTCACCAAGACCAACTTCATATGTAAAAACTTCTCTATACTAATTACTAATGTTAAATGTGCATTGATTCTGATTTCTATTGAATATTTGTAAAAATTTGGATCTATATGTCTATATTTCTAATATATATATATATATATATAACGTGTCCTATGTGTCGTGATTTCAAGGGTCACGGACACAGGAATCCCCATGTCCTCGTGTCAGGTTAGTGCACTTGATTAAGCATCCTAGTTTGACAACCTCTTGAAGACTTTATTCAGATGTTCAGATACTCTCTTTGAAAACTAAAGACATAGATGTTTTCTTTTACAACAAAAATAAGGTTATTAAACAGAATCTGGACTAAAAATATTTAAGTTCACAGAACAATATACATGGACTCAAAATTGTTTTTAGTTAATGTTGTTTCCAGATGGTACATTTCATCTTCATAAATCTATTGTCTAAACTGTTGGATTTGGTTATTTCGGTGTGCATTTCAACATTTTAATGCAGCATTATGAATCTTAACCTCCTTGCTTAACCAGCTAGTACATTCTTTTCTGGTACATTTCCTAACTGTTTACAAAGCTAGGAGTCAGATTCTTATTGATATGTTGTGCAAGACCTATAAGCCTCTAGAATCTAGACATGTATGCATGACCAATTAAAATGTTCAGAATGACCAACCAGTTCGAATTGGTGTTTTAACATTACTTAATGGAAAAAAGAATATAGTGGGAAGGCTAGGTTTACCATTTGTAAGGAGACTACTATTATCCCCAAGAAAGAGAGGATTAGTTAATTATTTTGTCCCACAATAGACCACAAACATCAAAACATCCTCAGTGTAGAAACCACTTGTCACCAACTTTAGATTCCTTCCAATATTAGTGATTAAAACATTCTTTCTTGAACAGTAAAGTAGATGCTCTGTTGTAGAGGACACATGTATCCATTAAGGCCAATTTATTACATCTTAATGTAGGTATAAAATATATGTCTTAGACATTTGATCAGGTGATACTTGTATTTTTCTTATTCTGTTTTTTTATGCAGCTCATATGCATCTATACCTATATTTTTTTTAACATTGTCTCTAAGACACGACCATTTGAATACCTACAACTTACTATCCTTGGAGAGATTGGCTCACTTCTAAAGGTATGAGTATATCTTGAAATTAAAATGTTAAGTTTACTATCTAGAATGTGTGTATTTGTCTACTTGTTTTAGATCCATTCAAAATCTATGTTTGGTTGGTAAACTGTCATTTTTGCTAAGAATAGCCTTTACAAAATGGGTTTGAAGTTGCTATATGTCTAGTTTCAATTTGAGAGTTTAATTGTGCAAGTTGTTCATATTGATGTTGCCAATAGAGTTTTCTCCAACAATTAAAAGTGGAACAACTCATTAACATGGCAAACAGATACACGCATTCCTTTGCATAGATTCATGTGGAACAATTCTCGATTTTTATTTTTCCTTTGTATCAGCGATCGTAATAAATTGTTGGAGTTAAAGAGAAAGTTGGAATTCAGAGAATTGATGTACAACATGACAGGTATGGGTGGTGATATGACATAATTTACTATCCCTTAATAGCTAATATAGGTAAAACTCAACAAGGCGTAATAAAAGCCAGCAAAGCGAAGCTATCAATAAAATCCTGACTTCAATTTATGGAGGGCAGATAAGAGCAACTCTCATACACCCAAAGCATTATATCTTACACATGGGTTAACTGAAAGCATTTGGCAGTTTATTGGGAATTGATAAGAGACCCTAGGTAGCCCACACCAAGAAGAAATAAGCATTTAAGGGTATATTAAATGATGTAAAAATGAAATTGAAAAGTGTTGAAGGTGGGTATTGATTGAATGCCTTTATGAAGGCGTGTCAATGTACGGGCCAGTAGTAAAAGATAGAGGGGCTCCGCAGTCACTAGTTACCTACGATATCTCTTACGATCCTGCCATGTTCATTTCTCTTACATACTCTCAATGCTTTCAATTAAGACCCTAACCAATGCAAATACCATACGTTTGTACTCCACCGACTTCTCATTTTGTTTCCACCACTTGGAAGCTATGGAACATTATGAAGTAAGTGTATAAGCAATTTAATACACAGAGAAACATCCAAGGCTTTTAATATTGGCTTCCAGCTTTAAGAGACATTGTCCAGTATTCAATGACACTCAGTGAAAATGTCTCTCCCAGAGTTAATATATACCTCAAACTTTCACCAGCGTTTCTCTATATAATATGAGAGTCTTTCAGAATTCTCACATGAATTTGTAGCTTATATCGATTTAGATTTTCTCTCCCATCCTGCAGTCATTTTCCTTTAAACCCTAGTCCATCCATTGAAATGCAAGATAATGTGTTTCTTGTGCAGTTTCAAGTTGAGAGTTTAATTATGCAAGTTGTTCATAATTGTTGTTTCCAACAGAGTTTTATCCAACAATTAAAACTGGAACAACTCATTAACATGGAAAACAAATACACACATCCATCTGCATGAATTCATGGATTCATCCATAGCATTCTGGTGAAGTTTACAACCTCACTTAACAACCTAAGGGTGTCACAAACCAAGCCCTAGTGGCGCACACAACTCACAACCCAATTTAGAGCAGTAAGCAAAGTGACAGTCCATCCCTAGAGGGAATACACAGCCATAGCCCATCTTAGGTAGATTACGGTAGTAGTTTACTGTGAACACTTAGAAATGGTAAAATCAAACACTTGAAATGCTATTAGTTGTAGCTTAGTTTGAACTATTTTCAGACCCTTCGCACAAGATAATTTTGCATTGGAATGTTCATTAAATGGGATCTATTCATGTGGCAGCATGTATAATTTTCTTATGCATATAAATGTTGCATAACAGAAATAACACACAAACATTAACTTCAAATAACACTCATACTTCTATTTTATTTGAAATGGAGTGTTTTAAATGCCTGGAAGTGATTGTTGAGCTGAATGTTAACACGTTGAAGAGATATGGACGTAGCAAGCTCCACAACTAGAGTACCAGCCCCACAAGTTGATGGCAGCAGTGAGGTGACTGTCAAAGGGCATCTCAACGGTGGGTAAAAGGAACACGTCCTGGCCCAAAAACCTAGTTTTGCAACACTTAGGGCATGCCACTAGAGAAAATATTCATATCAATCTCGAAATAAAAGTTTGAAACCCTAGTTGAACTAATCTTTATTCCAGCAACAAGTCCTATTTGCTAATTACAAGACAAAATATAACTTGATGATCGACTAGTAGCTATCAAAATGACCCTTCTACTCTCAAATATACATAGGTATCTTTTCCTGATTAATAATATGTACTAGCAAAATTACCAGCTAAGTACTAGCAAAAGTATTGTTTCTACTAGGGCAAGATAAACTTACAGGAATAACTTCATCAGTAATCTTAAACTTTCATAGTTCTTGGGCTGTAATTCTCAGTTTCTCTGATGCCTGTATAAGAAGCATATGAATAAAACTGGAAGATGAACTAACACTTCATTCTCATTTCACCAAAAAAGAACATAGAAAGAATTATACTAACTACATACCTTAGGAGCAGCTTTAAATGACTTATAGAGGATTGCAGCACAAGCCTCTGGACTGCATTATCCATGCCAATACCAGTAAGAAATTAGTTCTGTATGGAACACTTGGAATGCAAATGATGAGTAAAATGGCATAAGGTATGGAGCTAAAATATAGAAAACATGAATAAGAGGATAGCAAAAAATTAGAACATCTCATCTAAAATAATACAACAATATGTCACAGTGCCTAACTATGACACTAGTGCAAAATGAGAGATTAGTGACCAAGAGACCAAAATTTTTGGTCACCACAATTTTTTTCAAAGGATAAATGACCAAAATTGATAAATTTAAGCGGGCTAACTAAAAAAGACCAAGATAAATGACCAATTTTGGTCACATGATAGAACTAAACTAAAAAAGACCAAGATAAATGACCAAATTTGGTCACGGGGTATCTAGAAAAAAATGACCACATAACAATTGGTCATTTATTTGGTCATTTTTAGTTGTGGATCAGTTCGGCAATGAAAAATTACAATTTTGACAATGTTGTATATTTTTCTAAATTCTAAGACTACAAATGGATTCATAGACCCCCTAGAACTTAGTAAATTGCAAAGCCTCACGTATTACAACTCCACTGTTAACACCAAATTAATTATGACAATGTCTTAATGGTAAATTAACTATGACAATGTCCTAGCTGTAAGCTATTACTTATATATTTGAAAATAACTGTACAAATACACCTATATACATTTGTTTTTAAATATTTTATTTATAAATAATATTAATTATTAAACTATTTACATTATAAATTAAAAAAAATGTTACTAAGTATTTATTATTATGTACTAATAATACATATAAAATTTTAAAAAAATATACAAGTAATTTTTTATTATATACTATTAATACATATAAAAAAATTAAGTTAAATAAATACAAATATAATAGAATTCAAGTTAAACAAATACAAATTTCATTCTATCATGTTAGTGTAATTTCACAATTTGGGTTTTGGCGCCAACTTGAAGTGGTGGGTGCCAATGTAGAAAAATCTTACATTTCACTCAAGCTCAAGCCCAAGGTGACCCTGTTCAAGGCTTTTCAATCTATGGCCATTTTTCCCTGTGTTTTTTCCCTCAGCACGGCATTTTGGTGATTACCAGGATGAAATATTCATTTCATCTCAAATCTTCAGGAAGAAGCCCAATTCGAGGGTTTCTGCAATGGAAATCATGGTATGTTTGATGGGTTCTTTCCCTTTTGTTTAACTGAAAGCCGGCATTCAGAGATTTGGAGCAGTCCGCCATTTTGATTTGGAGCAGTCCGCCGTAGATTTGGGTATTTGTTAGTCCTATATCTCTCTCGTATATATATGCAAACAACAGATAATAATTGCCAGATGGGAACACAAGCCACGAAGATCCATTGTTAGATCGGAACCCAAGTGATTTCAGGGGCGAAGATCGGCCATGGCATGAGCCAACGATGCCAATGGGCAGCTCTTTCAATTTCTCAATCAGCTCCTCAACCAGGTAATATACGCAATGTTTATGTTCATGTTCATGTCTGTGTGAGATTGTTAATTTGACAAATTCAAGGGTTTCTGCAATGGAAATCATGGTATGTTTGATGGGGTTCTTTCCTTTTTGTTCAGCTGAAAGCCGGCATTCAGAGATTTGGACCCTTTTGGCTTCGGATTCACACTGTCTATTGCTCGATTGGGGTTTCTGTCCTCCTCGTGGCTTCGGATTCCATAGAGAGACAGTACAAAAGGGAGCTATTGTTCCTGATTATGTTCTTACTAATTTGAAGGTTCTTGACTTTCTGATGAAACCCCTTGCAAAGCAGAAGTTAAAGATTTCGAGAGAGAAGTTTGCTTTGGTTGAGAACAACTTCCCTGCAAAGAGGTAGTGTTATTTTTTCATTTCTCAAAGGTGTTCTCCTAGGGAGGGTGCATGAGCGTTGAAGGGGATACCATACACTTGATGCTTGGCATCTTCTATTTTTTGTTAGTGTAAGATTATAATAGATTATTTTTACACAGTTATGACAGCTTTATGATGGATTTCTTATACATTGAAATGTTCCTTTTATGGAAGATTGTGCAAGAGCTATTCTAGGCGTTAGCGGGGTTCATTGCTTTGGATATATTCCTTTGTATGTGGGGCATTTTCTTTGAGGTTAATTATTAAAAGTCAAGTTTTGTAACACTTTTCCCTCCTGTCAAGTTTGACTAGATGAGGCAGGGCGCATTGGCTAGGGTTATATAATCTTACATGTGAGATGTGTGAGGCTGTGAGCATATAATGTGAGTGTGAAGGCTTGAGAGAAGACATTGTAATCCTTGATGACAGTATTGTATTTTTCACATGTGTTAATGAGAAGATAATGATTGTTGGTATAGAACGTTAGGTTGTTATCTGCCAAATTCATGTTGTTGTTTGTGTAGATCGGATATTATCTTTTGAACGTCTGATCTCATCTCTTGATATAGAGAAAAACAGAAACAACAGAAATATGCGCATGTCCACAGATAAACAAAAGCTGCCTGTGAGACTTGAAAATTACATCTGTATTACAGAATGGTAGTGCATGAAACTATCTTGAATTTAGGTCTACAACCAAAATAAAAAGCATGCATACTTTTCAACATAGTAACCAGGAATCATGATTTAAACCTGAAAATTGCGAGTCTGAATCAGATCGGTCTGAAACAAACCTTCTCAAGTTTTCGAGATGCGAGAGCGTGGGAGCGTGGAAACACACACTGGGGACGTGTAGAGACACCCCAAAATTTTGGGATATTTTGGGGGACGGGGGGCATCGGGGTCCATAACATAGGGGGGTCGGTCTCTAAAATTATTAAAAAATAGAAAATTAATAAAAATATGAACCCCAACATATAAACGTCTCAAGTCCTCATCCCATCACCATTTAGTATGACCATTTAGTGTAGAAGCCTAATATTTAAGGTGAACAATTTTTTTTAAGTAAATTTTTTTTTAAAATCGAGGGGGGGTCGGGGCCTGTTGGAGCGCCCCATTTTTAGGAGGGGGCGTGTGGGAGCCCCCCAATCCAGGAAACTCCTAGACTTGTGTTTCCCCAAGTTTCGCAGAAAGGGGCTGCTGGGAAACGTTTCCCATGGAGCCCCCCAGCCCCCGGGGCGTGGGAAGCGCGTCCCTGTGGAACACTGAAATCAACAGGGTTTTACTCAGCAAGTGACGGTTACAGTCATGTATCATGATGATGGCAGGTTTGGATCATTCACCTATTGACCTGAACTTGGAAGATTCAGAGCTAGATCCTACATCTAATTGACTTCAATTGGTGGAGGCTCCTCTTTTTTTCCTTGAGGACTTTAGAACCTTGAGGGTCAAGCAGCTAGAGATATCATAGATTCTGCTTCTCAGTCTTTTTACTATCTAGTATCAGACTTCAGTATTTACTATTTAGTTAACTTTTATAAGCAGATGCTTCCAGATCTTCGTTTGGATTCTGGACTCA
>LPNX010959632.1:0-31773 GCA_001517045.1 Pseudotsuga menziesii
CCTAATTGTCACCTAAAATCAGAGTTTTCCGTTTATTCCAGTATTATGTGGCATCTAAAGTGTCCTTAAAGGAGTCCATGATTGTGCATCAGCCCATATATTAGAATGCTATGGTATGAAACATATGTAATTCTCATCTTTTCTAAGCATTCCACTTACTCTTGGAATATCAATATTTGACATTCTTTGTTACATTGATCTCTTGAGTGGGTTGTATTTTACGCATTTTTCCTTCCCCATTACTCTTCGATTGGGTCTTCAACTATTCCACGCTACAAAATGATCGATCACCCTGTCACCTGCAATCTTGATGGGGTCATTATTAACATTATACTATCATTTTATTTAGCATCACATTTTCTTATACTAAGATGTGTTAGGGATATTATTTGTTACAACTTGATAATATGGTATAAAGGTGTACTAAAAATCGGTTAATAAAAATGGATACCTACAATATTTTGTGAAACTAGGGGTTTTCTTAATTGGAAATGTATATTGGGAGGGGATTTAACAATACAAATTTAAGAGGTATTTTCCAATATCGAGTGAAATTAAAGATATTCTTTAATATCCTATGAATGGTTGGGCTATGTAATAGTTCATTAAGTGAACGGCGTGGTAATATAGTTGTTGTTAGTTATATAAAACTAACCATTTAATTATATCCCTAACCATATTATAACTTAAAGTGATTGGTCTCAAATAAAAGCATAATAATAAAGATCAAATGAATGAAATTTACAACGTAACCCCTATTTTTTTTTCTCTAACGACATATTGAAGTGACTTAAGGAACACAATTGCGTTCAGCATATTGAGTCTTTGATCATAAACAAAATCAGAAGAGAACGTGGTGAACTGCTAATATATTTGGAACGATTATTAAATCTCCATTTAATCTTGCCTCCTAAATCCACGTGGTTCTATGGTTATCTTTGAATGATACTATGTGCTTAAGGATAACATACTATTACACTATGCCAATGAAAAGGAAAATGAAATTCGATAATCGATTGCACAATATTACACATGATGGTATACCTAAACCACAACTTGGAGAAAATAATAGATATAAACCTATCCATCCGTTCTTTAGATCTTCCTTCTTACAACATTCTATAAAAAGTTCTGAACTTTGTTATTGCACCAAAGAGAACTTCGTTAGACGACATTGTTTGCCACATAGAAAATCTTATCAAAGACCTAGTTGTTCTTCCTTTGTAAATTAGGTTAAAAACACGTTAAAACCGGAGAGATTAAAGAAGAAAACATTCTTGTCATATTTAATATTGTATCACTTAACACAAAGATATGAGTGGATTAAGAAATTCATGTAATTAGAACATCACAAACACTCAAAGTGAAAGCGTGGTTAGAACATGTATAAAGTCAACCTATTTCTCTTATAAGGGAAGGATATATGAAAAAAATCATGGTGTTGCTATGGGTTCTCCGATGTCTCTAGACGTAGCTAATATTTATTCAGACCATTTTGAAATGATGGACATAAACTCTGTTCTTATTCATCCCAAAGGAAAGGAAAATATATGTAGATAACAATTTTGTGAAATGGTAGCATGGAAAGGAAAAGTTTGATGCACCTTGGTTGTGGAAGTAAATGGTCAGCTACATTTTCTTGATATGCTCCTTATCAAAAAAAGAAAATAAAAGGCTTGGGTTTCATGAATATGGAAAAAAGACAAACACAAATAGACACCGAGTCAATAGCTGCTAGTGCTTCCGCGGGATCAATCGGCTCCGTTGTTTGCTTTGCTTCCTGTACGAAGCCATTCAGTAACTCGACCTTTAGGAGAGGTTTCCTCAGCCCAATCTAAATAAATATTTACTTCTTATATTGTAAGTAAGTCTAAGAATGCACAACTTACTAAATTCCCCGCCTAGGGATGGAGCTTAGGTACTCCATGCAAATTCTCACTTCTTAGTTAAAAAATTAGGTGCTATAAAACCCTTCCAATTAGAGCAACAGGAATCTTAGACGGAGATCACCTTGGCGCAAAGGTACAGAACTTTGAAAAAGTCTTCAAGAATAATGGATAGGATATGGGATAGATTAAGAAATCAATAAGAAAATATCAGAATAGGAAGCATATACAAGATATTAATGTTCCCAAGATTACTTTTCAATATATCAAAGCAACTATAGATTGAATTTCTGGGATATTAAACAAAAGAAACATCAGTGTTGCTTTCGCTAGTTTGAACGCCATAAAAGGGTTCATGAACTTTGTAAAAGGATCTTCAAACCATATACTGAAATACACCAAACAATTGTTAAATTGTTAATTACTTTGAATATTTTTGTTTAAATATTTTGACAAATAAAGTCAAAATAAATGTAATGGAATTATTATTATTGAAAAATTAAATAACCAAGATGAGAACTAAAGTAGTCATTAAAATAGTGTTTGGTGACCTACAAGGGGAAACGACAAATGGTGAAAATTGCTAAGTGAGAACTCAAGTGATGCACGAGGCATATTCCCCAAAATAAGGTCAAACTCCTTGTGGGGCAGTAAAGAGTAGGAAGCTCATAAATGACCAAGTCCTAGAGAAAATACTATAAAATAGTATATCCAGTAAATAAGCAAGCATGAGGATGTCAATGGAGGGGGAAATAAGATATTGATGCAAAGAGATGGTGCATTGATCATAATTTTCCCTTGTGGTTTAGAAAACACGATCAAGATTTTTTTAGCAAGTAAGTTTTGGCTCCTCGAGGAGTTGGTTGGGAGGAACGACATTTGTAGTTCTATTTTCACTGGTGAGCGGTTCTTTACTAAATTCAAATAGTGATTTAGTCTTGATCATTATAGTATGGAAGTAGATTATAAATTCTGGGTGTTTCTATAAACTGAGATTATGCAATATGTTAATTAGCTTCCTTTAAACGTGTATATTATTAATTTTTCATATGCATAGAGTTAATTTTCATATGCACAGAAATGAAGTAATCATAATTACTTTTCCTATAAAGAATACAAGAAATTTAAATTGTAAATTATATCAATCTTCTACTAAAAGTCCCATTATTGATCTAATTAACTATCAATCAAACTCTTCATTCTTAAACAAATTATAGACATAACGAGGAGAGTTGAAAGGATTCTCTTCACATATTTATATACAATATGTTGGAATATAATCCGTCGGAATTATACAACATGTAAATAGTGTAAATATATTCTGAATGTGAATAGTCATGTAGGAATATGAATAGGTTGGTCAGAAGTTGAATCACAACCGACATATGAATTGTATAAATATATGCATTAGCAATGGAATAAGATGAATTCGGGAATTATTTACCTATCAGTGGTATTAGAGCACCACCTGCCATAACTCCTGCTGTTAAGTTTTAGTTTTGGCATTCTGCCTGCCAGACCTTCGTTCTACCAAATTCGTTTCAGGCTGCCTGCTCCGTCAGTCTACCAGTCACATGCATTGTATGCGTTATTCTCTTGGAGACCTGCCTAACCCTAATCTATTGTATACTACTGCATATTGTAGCATTTTCCATTCACCTGGTGAATCTGTCTCAAGCATTTTAATTCCTGTCATTCTACCTGCTTGCATTTTACAGACTATCCTTAGGTCTGCATATCTACGTAGTTTGTGCTATTTCAACCTGGCGATACCTCTCCTCCGTCGTATTAGTGTAACCCTAAATTTTGCCACTGCACTCTTCATTCCTCATGACTCATCTTTCTTTTGGTGTTGCGTTGAAGTGTGAACCCTAGCTCAACCCTTCTTATCGAATTAACGTCCCCCACCAGCATTTTCCTGACCTCCGTAAAATTGATCCTCTTGTGTGGATTTTCCTGGTATCTGTTGATGATAAAGTCTCTGTACTCCTTGTATACTTTGGGGTCTTTGCAGCAGATTTCTCATCAAAGAACTCCAATTAGAAATCTCCGTTCAGTGCTGTGAATTTTGTCCCATGCAAGCCAACTTGAGTATCTCGGGATTTTGTAGATTTCTCTGTGGCGTTGAGGTGAGCTTCCCTCCTTGATGACCAGTTGGAGAACGATGGGAGGATTGACGTTATTAGAAATACCAGCATTGGAGGAGTCGTGGGGGCTTCCTGCGTGAAGACCGATCTCAGTATTCAGAATTTGTTGAAGATTGAAGACTCAGTGCAAGGAGATTGAAGATCATTAGTGAAGAGATACTGTTCTCTTCAACTGCGTGAAGTCTTGCTGAAGACTCAAGCTCCTACTCAATCACATGGAGATAGATAATGTGTTTTTGCTAGTTGGGAATACAAAAACCCTAATCTCTACCCTAGCTATTTCCGTGGATGTTTAATTGGAAAGTTTGTGAATGTTTTTCATATGCAGTAAAAGAGGCTCGTGAATTCTATCTATGATATATTGGAACTATGAGTTGCATATGATACGGCTGATGTCTGAGCCCGTGATTTTGATGAGCCGTCGCTACTGTATATTTTTATATGCATTGAGTATATATGCTACTTATTGAAGAGGCCCACGACTTCTGTATTGAAACTTTGATTTCACTCCTAAGAGCTGAAAAGATATAGACGTAAAGACTCATGCCTTCTCTCATATGCGTGAAGTTTGATTGGTGGGATGGGCCCACGGACACTGTAAACTTGAATTGAATATGCTAAGGAATCATGCTCATGCTTAGTTGTGTGGAGGTAATACACTTTATTCAGTATTGAAATTGGTCATTGGAAATACAAAAAAAAAAAACCCTAGTTTTTCCCGTGAAGTGCATAAACCCTATTTTTGACCTAATTCCTGTGCATGGAGTGACTACGACCCCATATGGTGAGTTGTACCTCTATTTTGAATATGAAGTTGTAAAAAGAGTGTTGCATAATTGTGTATGGTCATTGTGAAGTCTGTGCACTTACCATATAAATTGTACTTTTGCAAAATTGTTTTAGTTTTATGTAAATACTATGGCAGTGACATATACCTCCATAGTGAATAGAGATTATTAAGACATTGTTTCTAGCTAGTGCAGTTGTAATTCTACACAGATTGTATTAAAAAAAAAGTAGCAGAGACTTAGACATGCTTCTTTCATATAGCTGAGATCGTTGAACGGTGCTGTTCAAAACCCTATATTTTGTGACAGTTCACAAACATTGGTATTTCCTTTGGCGTATTGCTGAGCAGTTCTTCTAGTGATAAAAATTTTCTTATGAACTTATTGACAGCATATTAAGATTGTAAATCACCTTGGCAGAGTCTGTAGACTTGCAAGGTTATTTTTTTTCTATTTCTCTTTGTCATATTAAGTTCATTATTGTAAATTACACTAACAGTTGCAAAAGATGCAATCTATAACATCTATTGTTGGCAATGCCACTCTCTCTGGCAAGGATCATCCCAAAGGAGAAAGCAGCAAGAGAGGACGAGGAAGAAGAAATTTTAAAGTCAGAGGGGGCAGAAACAAATCCAGCAAAAGATCAGATCTGAAGTGCAAGCGTTGTGGAAAGACTAGACACACAACAGATCAGTGTTGGGCTTCGTGGGACTCCATCAAAGACAAACATAACCAGAAGAAAGATGACAACAAAAACCAAGATGCTAGTAAATATTGTGATTCTGCTAATTGTATTGTTGCACATTGTAATCTTGGAATTAATGAAATGACTTCACTTTCATCTTACAAAGATTGTTGGTTGCTTGATACTGGTGCAACATCACACATGACTTTTAGAAAAGACTGTTTTGAAGAACTTAATGAAACAATAAATGGCATAGTGTACTTTGCAGATAAGTCAAGTCTTAAACCAAAGGGAATGGGCACCATTCGGCTGAAGTTGCCTAGATTTCATAATTTCTTATTGAAGAATGATATTTATCTTCCAGAGTTGCAGAGAAGCGTGTTGTCCTTGGTGGAGATTCGACAGCGAGGCCATTCCATCCACATGTTTGATGGAATCGTAGAAATAAGAAATTCCTTTGACAACTAATTCATCGTGACTAGATACGAAGATGGGAAGCTGCTGAAGCTAAAGGGTTCATCTGTAAGAGTTCAGAACTATGCCTACCTCTCTCAGCATGGAGAAGGTAATTTGTCATCAAGTTTATTGTGGCATGCAAGATTTGGTAATTTGAATTATAACAGTCTTCGTTTGTTGAGAAAGAATGGTGTATTTGGTTTTCCCACCATTCCCAAAGAGAAGAGAAAATGTGATGCATGTATATTAGGGAAACACAGTAAGATGCCATTCCATGAATCTAATTTCAGAGCAAGTAGGAAATTAGAATTAGTGCATTCTGATTTATGTGGCCCAATGCCAACTCCTTCTGCCAATGGAAATAAGTATTTTATGATCTTTGTTGATGGATACTGAAGAATGTGCTGGATTTACTGTTTAAAGATAAAATCAGAAGCATTTCAAACATTCAAGGACTTTCATGCATTGATAGAAAAACAAGCACAATTTAAAATTGGTACACTTCGTACTGACAATGGGAAAGAATACACTTGAAATGATTTTGAAGATTATCTTCGTCAACATGGAATTGCACATCAAACTATTGTTCCCTACAATCCTCAACAAAACGGTGTAGCAAAAAGAATGAACATAACCATAATGAATATAATTCGCTCAATGATGTTTTTTGAGAATGTAAAACTAATGTTTTGGGGTGATGCAGTAAAATGTGCAGCCTATTTGAGAAACAAAAGTCCCTCAAATGCTCTTGATAACAAGACTCCACATGAAATGTGGTTTGGCCATCTCCCTTCAGTCAGGCATCTCAGAGTTTTTGGTTCCACCTGTTATGCCTTGATTTCAAAGGAGCAAAGAAACAAGCTTGGTGCTCGAAGCAGAAAATTCATTTTCCTGGGGTACGAAGAATACTCCAAGGAATACCGTCTGTATGATGAGGTAAAAAAGAAGTTTGTTATTTCCAGAGATGTCATTTTTCTTGAAACTAATAAAAATGACCATTCCATTGAGGGACAACTTGATCATTTGGAAAAATATCCTCATCCAAAGAAATATTTTGAAAATGAATATGAAATTCCAAACCTTGAAGGGGGGATTCGTATTCTGGATCAACCTTTGGAATTTCCATATGAAGCACCAACTCCCCCGCATGAAGAATTTCCTTCTACTTCACCTGAACAAGAGGTTCAAGTGGATGATGTGATTGAGAGAATTGGAAGACTCTCAATCAATGATGAAGCACCACCAGCTAATCAACCAGGACCATCACGAAAAATTCCTAAATGGGACACAAAGACACTTGAAAGTGTCCATCCAGATGAAGTTGTAAATACGAGAATGAGAAGTTCAAAAAGACATGAAGATGGAGGAGAAGCAGATAATTTAGGTGATAACATGGATGTATCATTTGATTGTGAATTTAATTTATCTGCTAACTTTGAACCAACTTCCTTTGAAGAAGCTTCTACTCGAGGTGAATTGAAAGAAGCTATGTAGAATGAGTATGATGCACTAATGAAGAATGGAACTTGGAAGCTGGTTGACCCTCCAGTTGGAACCAAACCAATTGGCTGCAAGTGGGTGTACAAGAACAAATACAGATCAGATGGCTCACTTGACAAGCACAAAGAGAGGCTTGTAGCAAAAGGCTATGCACAGAAGGAAGGAATTGACTATGAAGAAACGTTCTCTCCTACAGCAAAATGGGCTACTATCCATACCTTACTCTCCTTAGCTGCTCAGAAAGGGTGGAAAGTTCATCAAATGGATGTGAAGACTGCTTTCTTGAATGGAGACTTGAAAGAGAATGTCTTCATGTCTCAGCCAAAAGGCTTTGTTGTGAAAGGAACAGAACAAAAGGTATGCAAGCTTGTCAAATCCTTGTATGGCCTAAAACAAGCCCCTCGTGCATGGTATGAAAAATTAACCGAGAATATTTTGAAGTTAAATTTTGAACATTTTGATCTTGATGATGCAACACTATTTATAAAGAAAGTTGGAAGATCTGTTGTGTATCTTGCGGTGTACGTAGATGATCTTTTGATGACAGGGAACAATGAGAGATATATAGCATCCATAAAGAAAGATTTGAAAAAGATTTTTGAAATGACAGATATGGGCATCTCCACTATTACTTAGGAATTGAAGTCACTCAACATCCTAAGTACATATTCCTATCTCAGAAAAAATATGTTGGAGAACTACTAGAAAAATTTTGCATGGCAAAATTCAACCCTATATCTACTCCAATGGAACATAAAATGAAGCTCACATCAAGCGAAGGAAAATAATTTGAAGATGCGACCAAGTATCGACAACTTGTAGGAAGACTTATCTACCTTACAACAACTAGACCAGATATTTCTTATGTTGTTGGCATACTTTCAGGGTTCATCCATAAACTTTGTGAAGGACATTGGTCAGCTGCAAAAAGAGTTCTAAGATATTTGAAGGGGACTCAAGACATTGTACTCAAGTACTCTAAGGTGAATGAATTCAAACTTATTGGGTACTCAGACTCAGATTTTGATGGTGATAAGGAGATAGGAGTATCAACTTCTGGATACACTATGAGTCTTAGATCAGCAGCTGTCTCATGGAGATCACGCAAACAGTCACTTCCGGCAGATTCGACAACATAACCAGAATATGTGGCTGTAGTTGAAGCAATGAAAGAAATAGTATGGCTCAGGAAGATACTTGAATATTTGCAAGAAAAACAAGAGAACTCCACTTCATTATTGATTGACAATACTTCTGCAATAAAGCTGGCTAAGAATCCCAGATTCCATGATCGAACCAAACACATCAACACAAAGTATCATTTGATTCGACATCATGTAGAGGCCAAGAGAGTCCATCTTCGACATTGTTCCACAAATGATCAAGTTGCAGACATCTTCACCAAAGCGCTTGGACGAGAAAAGTTTGAAAGATTCAGAAACATGCTCGGACTTACTAACACCCCTTTGGATTAAGGGGGGGATTGTTGGAATATAATCCGTTGGGATTATACAATATGTAAATAGTGTAAATATATTCTGAATGTGAATAGTCATGTAGGAATATGAATAGGTTGGTCGGAAGTTGAATCACAACCGACAAATGAATTGTATAAATATATGCATTAGCAATGGAATAAGATGAATTCAGGAGTTATTTACCTATCAGACGAATAAATAAACAAATTGAATAATATAATAGCAACATCTATGATTTGTATGGATTTCTACAGAGACATCATCTATGTTTTAAATCAAACATAAATTTACATTTGATTTCAGACTGTTTTAACTTTAAATATAAATAATAATAAAAAACAGATATGAAAGAAATTAATTATCTGAGATCCTAACAAATCCAAACCAAACATCCAATAAAATATCAAAGAAATATATTGGCAGTAATCCCCAATCAATTCAAGATCCTTAGGTTATATATATAGGAAGTGACTATCATCCCAATTTGGATCCATATCCACAATGAAATTAACATTTAAATGAAAGAATAAATCTATATAATCCACTATGGACGTGTGCTAATCGTTCAAAACTACTCGACAGAGTAGATTACCAAATTGCAACCTATCCACCAAATCGTATTGGAATTCCAAGTCAAATTATTGACCCAACAAATGTCAATAATCAAACTTACCTTAAAGAAAAAATTTCCCAACATTTCGAGTAGAGTAACCCTAGAGCTCTTCGTGTCTTCATACTTAAATTGAGGCATACCTAAAACTGAAGCATCGATCAAAGTGCACAGTTTAAGTAGTCAATCCATTGGTTATATGCACACAAATTTGTTAAGTTTAGTATAAAGAGTAGTCATTTGATTTATAAAATATTTCTAATAAGAACAGTATAAGGATAGCATTCCACACCACAACACCAATTAAGGATGACTTTGAAAGGAGTTAATCACGTTGCCCCACTTGCTTGGTGCATACGTCGACCGTTCATCCACATTTTCAAAAGGTTGTAAGCTATTTGTTAATCCAATACCAAAACTGTAACCTTTCATACAAGAAATGAAAACTTAATCCATGTGCATTTTAAATGAGAAAGTTACTTTGATTGACGTCTTGGGTCATAATGATAAGGTTAGGATCATCACCGAAATGACCATTCATTGGCACCCTGGGCTCACGTACCATAACTGAGTGGTAATGTGAATATATTTCTTTAAATTGTGAAATCGAAATAAATTCATTAAATACAAGACGTGGGAATGAAGGTCATACCTTCACTAAAGGAACGAAGGGATTAGGATTTTCTCCTCCTAGCTCTCTCATCTTCCTCTTCCGTACAAAATCAAACATTTGAATTAGTTCTTATTGGAACCTGCTAAATCTTCATTTGCAATAAAGTGTATAGACTTAAAAGTAAAAAAAAAATTACGTGTTAAATTCTTGTTGGCTTGGAAGCCCTCTGCTAGAAATCAAAGTAAGCACATCAAGGTTCCCACCTTTAATTCATTGGAATTTGAAGTTGTATGTTACAAGGTTGAGTCTCGTGGAGGTGTCCATAAACCAATTTTCTGAATCAAATCCAATCGGTCATTAACCACCTTAATATACTAGCAAAACACCATTAAAAATATTTAAAATGCATCATATATTGTCAATAAACCAAGTAAACAATGGAATACATGCCAGATTGATAAATCATATCACTACATTAGCCTTCGTGTAGTAAGCAGTCTTAGAGCGAAAACTACAACAACCACCACTCGAAGCTAGACAATAAAACCCTTATGACTAAGTAAATGCTGCTTAAAACCCTAAAATATATTTCCAATGATAAGGATCCGACAAGGTACAAATGAAGGGTGAGGACTAGTTCTCCCCACAAAATGCATGTGAGGCCGCCACTTCATTCATTATGTCTAGTTGTGTTGTCAACTCGCAACCAAGGATTATGACAAAGAAATTTGACACTTCATTAAAACTTTATTAAAACCTTCACGTCGCAAGGTGGCCTCCACCTTGTGATTCCCGTAGCCAAATGCCAAATCTGGGCATAACGTTTTTAAAAACATATTCATACCTTGTAACTTATTGCCACTTCGCTTGTCAATCCCACAAGAATTTTACCTCATTGTATGCAAACACCTTATTAAGGTAGGGTTTAAAAATTTTAAAACATTGTAGTCTCCCGAATTTTTGACCTTAACTATATTGGGCATGAGCTCCATGCAATATGAGTAACTTTGATGTTTATGTTTATATATTGGGAATATACCCCACTGTACATGAGTTATATTGATTAGTTATATATATTGGGCGTAAGCCAATGCATATGTTTTATTGTCTTGTATATGATTATATATGTTGGGCGTGGACCCAGATGGACAAGGAATATCATCGTGGTACTATGTATTGGATTTATTGTTGTGTGTTTAGCATATACATATACTAAGATGGATATTTTTTTATGTTATGAAGAAGACTAAATGCATGATTGAGTTCTATAATGTGTTGAGTGTAATCCCTGAAGCACATGAGTGAGATCTTGTGTTGAGCATAAGCTCTGGAACACATGAGTTATGAGATATTGTGTTGAGCATAAGCTCTAGAACGCATGAGTTATAAGATTGAAAGTTTTGGGCATCAGCTCTGGAGCATCGGATCTTTGGCCACTGTATCCCTAGGTGTATTATACAATAACATCCTAGTATTACTGTTGAGCAAGAGGCTCTAAAATCGCACTAGTGTAACGCCCAAATTAATAGTGTTGAGCTTAGGCTCTAAATAGTGCTAGGGGTTACTGAAATTAAGTGTATTAAATGAGAACGATTCTGAATAGCACTGACCCTTATCATACTTATTTTAATTTTATTAAATAAAATTTCAAATCTACTTCTCATTAGGAACTGAAAAAACTACCGCAATATATGAGGTAATCCAACATGCAAGGAGGATGTAGAGCTTTCTAGCCTAGTCGACCGTCCAAACCCTACATGAGGCCTACTTAAAATAAATAATGTAAACTAAGGAAAGCATCAAAATAAATAAACTATGATATATGATGCATGAATAAATATTAACAAATAACACGTAAAGTTTATATACTATGTAAATAAAAAAATATATATATCTGTGTGTGTGAGTGTGTGTGTCTAGAGAGAGATAGAGAAATAGAGATAACTAAAATCATAACTATAAGTCTATATAGTTATTATAAACTAAAATAATTAAATAAATATTATATTTTAAAGCTCAATTAGGAAATAGTAAAAAGTTCATAATTAAACAAAATAACTATTAATTCAATATAAATCAAATTAAATATTATTTTCAAGAAAGTAATGAATTCTTGATTCAACTAAATTTTAAAACAACTTCACATTCCTAAAAGATTTTCTATAAAGACCCAAGCCAAGAGAAGGCTGGGGGGATTTGATCATTATTTCTGAATAGTTTTTTGGAGTGTTTTTTTCCCAAAAACAAGCACTCTTACATAGATCTTGATTATCCAAATAGCAACAACCCACCTTTATGAGTTTTAGATTGGTTGAATGTTGGATTCAACTGGGGGAGATCTGAATTACAACCAAGAATGGTTCTCGGTAATGGTTGGGAGGAACATGGTAGCTCCAAAGTTATCTGGTTATCATTCCTAAGGTCATAGATATCTAGTGTTTTATTAATTTTGGGTATTTAAATGTGCAGGGTCTTTTATCCATTAACAAGGTGCATAGTTGCAAGTAACAGATTTATACAATTCCAAGTTGTTTTAATTATATTTACATGTTGTAATTTTAGTCATTATGCTTTGGATTAAGATCTATATTCTTACTCTCCACGAGTTTGAATAAATGCTTTAGGTTTGTTTTATTAGATAAATTAGAATCTCAGTTTTAATTCTTAAATAGATTCTTGGGTAAAACTCCTATCAAAGTTGTATTAAACTAATTTCAAAAGTTTATGTTATATGGTAACATTTAGTCTAGATCTAACCCTTATTTTTTTTAAATGAATTTAACAACTAGACCACCATCAAACCATACTAAAACTAAACCCTATGTCACAACATATGTCTCATTTTAAAAATAGAGTAAAAGAAAAATAATATCCTTAAGTATAAGTTACAGAGAATTTGCAAAGGTATACGACCTTATTAATATAATAAACACCTCATTGAATTTATCCATCCATAAATCTACTAAATAAAATAAATAGACAAATTATAGATATCCATGTTATCGTTAAACTTCTCATTAAACCAAACATTAAACAGACTAAAAGAAATATTCATAAAACATGAACAATCGATCAAATACCTTAAACAAATAAATCACATAAACCCATGCAACAATGGGATATTACATTTTCCAGCAACAAAAAATACAAATACATATAATCTATCTAAACTACAGTAATAACAACTAAATCACCAACAAAATCCTCATCATTCTTCATACAAGACCAAGAGCCTGTCAACGCTTCAAGAGGAACAGTTTACAATATTAAAACCCAAAACATAAACACAATCAAACACATAAACATTATACATTCCCCCAGTATCAAATCTTGGTAAGGATTGGTAAGGATTCCTCCATGATTTCTAAACTTAAACAATATTAAATAAATAATGAACATAAAACAATAAATCAATTATAAAAACCCAAGATTGAATATGATAAGCTCTGGCTCGGACCATTAAACAATATTAAATAAATAACCAACATAAACTATATCTCATCAATTGAAACTGTAATGTCCCCAAAAATAAAAAATAAAAATAAAAATTATAAGCTAGTAAAAACCAGCTAGATGGAACATTATTTACTTACGGAATTCTATCCTACACTTTATATATCTTTGTTTAGTCGTAAGCTATTCTTACATTTTGTCATTTATATTTCACTCGTTACTTTTAATGTATTCTACTTATGAGGTTGTACTGTTGTTTACTACTTAGTATTATGTTTACACTTTTGTTGCTTATGTGTCATCCTTGGATTTATGTGCTTCGTCCTTTCTGCATTGTCGCACTTGTTGATTATGGAGTCCTAACTTAACTTTGTTTATCGAAACAAAGTTGGAGGAGTGGCAGGACTTGTTCTCCCATGACGGTTTGAGAGGTAAAGCATTACTTGGTTATGCATGCTTACTTAGTTCAATCGAACTAAGGAACCTCTTTTATTTACATACGTAGTTCATTACTTTGCGACACTATTTGGTGTAAAGTGTGTGGACCATATTGATCCTAGAGGACCTGCTGCTAGTTGTTGTGTTGCTTATAGACTTGGTTTTGTAACTTGGTAAGTGTCTTTATCGTCAATGTAGCTACTACGAGTAAATTTCCTCTACACTAATTAATCTTCATTATGTTTTAAATTCACTAGTCTATATGTCATTAACACATTTTACATTCTATATATATATTTATTATACTTTTCGACATCTCTTATGTTCCTTTATTTGGCAGGATTTATATTGGCTCAAGAGGAGACCTTTGATTTTTTTTTTATGAGGGTTAAAAAATTTAACACGGCATATTGCATATGCCATGTTCACTAAGCGTTTAAGCTTAACACATCTTGTATTAGCTTTTAATATAAGGTTGTAAGCCTAAAGTGTATATCATTTAACTTATAAGGGATGTTCCTTATGACATTACACCTTGGGCTAACGCATCATATGGACCATGTACTATTGTAAACTTATCGTAATGAAAACGTTGTAACACGTTAACATTGGGATAGCGTTTGGGAGGAGAAACTATATTGTATGGTATAAACATATGATAGCAGGGTTAAATCTTTAAGTGAGAGATGGTCATGTTGTAATGCACAGAAAAAAAAATATGGAGAGTGGGATTTTATCTGGATTTAATGGTTTCTAGTTGGTGCATTCAATGCATTTGGTGAAATGTGACAACCTTCCCTTAGGCTTGTCTCACGATGGTTGTGTGTGTTGTTTGTCATTTGGGGTTTTGCACTTTGGCTCTGCGTAGGGGGAAAACCATGGAAGCGACCTCCATATTGTGAGGTATGTCCATGCTGGTTTTAACACACCTACACATTGGTTTGTTTTAGCGTTTGTTCATGGCCATACTTCTCATCCCTCATTTGGCTTATGTTTTGTAGGTGTCGAAAGGGAATGAGGAGCATCATGGCTTTTCTTCTGTGGGCTCCAAACATTTGCAACCGTTGCCACGGTAATCCTGTGAGCGAGTTTTTACTTGCTACATTTCAGCCCTCTTGGGCATACTGCGCATAGATTGTTTCTTGGTTTGGGGTTTTATGGTGTGTGTTTCGTTGTCAGATTTTTTTAAGATTCACCTTTGGGCATGATTACAGACTTGGGTTTTGGACATTCTTGATGGCTTCAGTCATAGAGTGAAGTCGCACTCCCTCTAGTTCTGTGTATAAATTTGGGTTTGTAAACGTTAATTGGGATGTTAGCAGTGAAAAAAGGAATGTTTGGGCTTCTAGCATACTTGGTGTTGGTTTATGCGAACCATGTTTTCGTTGGAGAATTTTAGCTATGGCCTAATAACCATTGCTTGCAATGGTGCGTTAGCCCATTATAATGCCTTTGTAAACTTGTTTATAAATGTTAATATGATGACTATGTAGTTTACTTGGCAAGCTCTATGTGAATGGATGCATACTATTTTTATTACATGATAAACCATGGTTTAATTTGTGATGTGTATAGCATGATTTCACCGTGTTTATTATGTGGTTATGGTCGATTTATGTGGGCATTCTTTAAGGTTCTGTGTATTACGACGTTACTTAATTTGTAATGTAAATATATAGATAGCGTGGGTATAGGCCATGCCATGAATGGCATGTGCCTTCCCACCGTGCTGTGATAGTATAGCGTAGGGTTAATTTGGTAGAGACTGTGTATTAAGTTTAAAATTTGGCTGAGGCTGTGACTTATGTGAGCGCTATGCATTAGTGGGTTTCATAGAGGCCAAAGTTTATAGACCCTCTATGGCATTTGTTGTTTAATATGTAAATGGACTCTGTGTATTTATATTGTAATGGATATATTTTATAAAGCACAGCCTGCATACAATTTGATGTATAGCATCGCCTGTGTGAGAATGGTTATAGGATTTGGTTGTCGTTTTGTATATAAATTACGTATGTTTTGTTATTATCGCTTTCCCTTGGTTTGGACATCCATGGGAACAATGTCCCGACCTCTGTTGGAAAGTAGGGTTTCTAATGTAATGATTTGTAATAAAATATATTTTAATAAATAAAACAAATTGGGCTTTAAGCCCCACAGGATTCGATTCTTGTTACTCTTTGCAATATGTGGATTTATGATATGATTTTGATGTTGATTTACGATGATAGGATTTACTGTATAATATATATTATTTTAATTTGGATATGGTAATGTTTGTTGAGTTATGTAATTTTTTTTATGGTTATATATAGATGGAAAAGTTAGAACCGTGGATTCTATTATATGAATTATGATCAAAGAATTGTAAAAGACCACATGGATGGTCACAATGCCTCCTGTGATTATTTATAATGTTGTTTCATTTATGTGGAGTATTTTTAATGTAAATTTGTAATATGGATATAGAACTTGAGAGGTCTTGAATTGAGTTATTTAATTTTGGAATTTAATGCATATATAGTTTTCATAAAGGTTTATACCTCATGGTCTTATTTATATGTATATATAATTATCTTATAAAATAGTTTCGGTTGTATGTAATACTTGAAGGTATCTATTTAGTATCTTTAATCCTCTTAATATTACTCTTATGATTAAATCTACTATAATCTGAAACATGTCTCTACTGACAAATGTAATATGTTGGTAGAGTTATAAATAATAGGTGAGCAACAAATAGCAGGTCTGTATTTACCTAGTTTTGCAGTAATAAATTTCTGAATATTGAATGAGTACAAAACAAACTTTAGAGATGGAAACCTAGCTATATACTCCCTATGATAATATTTACCACCCTAGGGAGTATTGAAGAGAATACAAACCCTAGTAAAATCTAGGCCGAACATCAATTACATAGGGTTAGTAAAATCATTCGAAACATTCATCTAAAATATTCATTATATAATCTAGAATATAACATAGAGAGTCTAGGGTTAGATTTTATGAAATGTAATCCTAGGATATATGGACAGAACCAATCAATTCTAGGGTTAATATTATATATAAAATATTTTACATAAATAATCCAGCATTTGCCTTAGAAATGTACTTTGAAATACTAAGAACTCATACCTATAATTTATCTTTCTCGAGTTCCTTTAATGGATGAACCTGCACACTTTTTAAATAACCAACATTATCAATTTAAGACAGATGTGACCTCTGATTTTGATGACCAAATCACTTGGGAACTACTGCGTTCCTCCCAACCATGACCCAAAACCATTCCTGGTTCTAATCTGGATCCCCCCGAGCCGGACTCCAACATGCAAGTAGCTCAGAGATCCTAAGGTAGGGTTTTGTAATGGGTATTTAGTTTTGAATCAATCCTCTTTCCCTTGCAGGGGAAATTTCTCTAGGTAAACACTTGAGAGCCAAAAACAAGAAGAATAATAATTCTCCAAGATAAAAATTAGAACCCCAAGCATTTTCTTCGCTTGAGTCTTTATAGATAGACTTTTGTAGTTAAATCAAGAAATCCTTGATTTCTTGATTTAACCCCTTTCTTTAATTACTGGGGTAATTTTTCCAATACTTAACTTAGGAACTTTTAACTAGTTCCTAGTTAATCTTTCATAGCTATTTCACTATTTATTAAACTTTTAATAATAAATAATAATTGGTGGAGCTTCACTTCTTTCTTTATTCAATTATATAATTAATCATAATTAATTATTTATACATACTATGTATAAAATACATAGTGTTATAATACTTGTTAGCATTTGTCTTTGGGAATCATGTATTATGATACCTAGACTTAATGACACTTCTTCATGAAGGTCAAGTAGATATATGGATTAGGTATACTAGACTAGGTAACTCTAAACATCCTTGCGTGGTGTATTTCCCTCATATAACGAGGTAGTTCTTCAGTACTTGATGAGAATATAGAAATTCGAAATTTCATTTAATCACTTAAAAATAAGTATGATGAGATCAATATTATTCTTGAGTAATTTTCACTCGGAGGTGATTTTAATATTTTCAGTAACCCCGAGCGCTTATCAGAGCCCACACTCAATGCTTATAACATGGAGTTACAAACATAGTGCAATTCCAGAGCTCTCTCTCAACACTAAATTCTAGGATGTACTTGTACGATACACCTAGAGATACAATGGATAAGGATCCGATGCTCTAGACCTTATGCTCAACATCAACATGGAATGCTCCAGAACTTATTCCCAACATTTCCAATTATATTTTCATGTGTTCCAGATTTTTATGCTCAACACAAATGTAAGTACTCATGTGCTCCAGAGCTTCTCACTGAACACAAATGTAAGTTCTCATGTGCTCCAGAGCCTCTCACTCAATACAAAACATCTCATCGATCATGTGATTCAGGGTCCATGCCCAACACAAAAAATTGATTAATCATGTGCTTCAGGGTCCACGCCCAACAAAACCAACATATATATACATATATGTCATCAACAATTGGCTTACGCCCAATATACAAAGAAAATCATCATGTTCATATGCAGTGGGGTCTTTGACCCAATATAAAAATATAACATCAATATAATCATCATGATCAATAGGCTCATGCTTATAAATGGTAGGTCCAAAATTCAGGATATTACATCCCTCCCCACTTAGTACAACACCATCCCTGGTGTTCTAGGGGCTCTAATTGGTATCATGAAATAAGCCAGGGTAAGCCTTTCTCATGGTGGCCTCATTCTCCCAAGTAGCCTCATCTACCTCAAAGTGATTCCACTGCACTTTCAATTGGACTATAGTGCACTTCCGAAGCTACACTTCTCTCTCATCCAATATATGGAAAGGCTCAGGGGAAAATTCCCGCTTAGGTTCCACCTATAATAATGACCAATCAATGAAATGCTTAGCATCATAAACATATTTCTTAAATAAAGATGCATGGAAAACATTATGAACTCTCACGTGCATAGGTAATGCTAGTTCATAAGCCACTAGTCCTTTCTTGGCCAAAATTTCAAAAGGTTGAGAAAATCTAGATGCTAACTTACCACACCTACCCAAGCTCAACAAGCTCCGTTTTTATTTCACTTTCAAGTAGATATGCTCACCTACTTGATAGTCTTTATCTTTTCTTTTCTTATCCGCATAACTTTTCTCACGGTCTTCTACCCCTTTAAGGTTTCCCTAGACCTTGGTAACTAACTGTTCCAAGTCCAATAAAAGGTCAGGCCCTAACATGAACCGATCCACCAAACTATCCCAAGTAACTGGGATCCTACACTTTTGTCCATAGAGTACCTCGAAAGGACTCATCTTGGCAAAATCCTGATACCTGTTGTTATATGCAAAGTCTGCAAGGTGTAGATAATCCTCCAACTTGGTGGGGTTGTTCATGACATACATTCGCATGTCTTTAACAATTTGGTTTATTCTCTCAGTATGTTCGTCCTTTTGTGGGTGATAAGAAGTGCTAAAGTTTAGCTACATGTCTAATCCAGAGAATAAAGATCTTCAAAATTTTCCTGTAAACTTTACATCTTGATCTGAGATAGTTGCTTTGGGTATCCCATTCAATCTAAATATCTCTTTTAGGAAGAAATAAACAATGTTCACAGCCTTGTAGGTTGATTTTATGGGGATGAAGTGTGCTGCCTTTGACAGCTTGTCGATGACTACGATGATGGAATCATTTTGCTTCTTTCTTTTTAGTAAGCTAGTAATAAAATCCATATTGATAACCTCCCACTTCCATTCTAGAATGGGAAATGGTTGTATAAATCCTGAAGGATGCTGGTGCTTGGCTTTAACTAGCTGGAATTCCTTATATTTCACAATAAACATTGCATCGACCTTTAAGTTAGGCCAAAAAAAGTGTCTCTTGATGGTAGATATCATCTTTTGATATCCCGGGTTCCCTGAGTAGGGTGCCCTATGAAATTCCGTGAGGATGCTGGACTGAATGTCCCCTCCATATGGAACATGCAATCTATCCTTGGACCATAGTAGTCTGGAGTCATCTACCTTGTATTCCTTCTGTTGTTGAAATAACCAGTCCTCTTGGACCTTCTTGAGGGTTTCCACATAGAACAGGTCAACCTTGTTGGTTGTTCTAATATTCTCATGCAAATATGCATCAGTTTGACTTAGGGTCACCTCATATATAATATGAGTTTGTCGACTCAAATCATCGACAACTTTGTTCTCTTTTCCCTTAATATGCTTTAGTTCAAAGTGATACTCACTTAGGAAAGCCAACCATCTGGCTTGCCTCGTATTTAGATCATGTTGATCGAATAAA
Organism: Pseudotsuga menziesii; assembly: GCA_001517045.1. NCBI lineage: Eukaryota > Viridiplantae > Streptophyta > Pinopsida > Pinales > Pinaceae > Pseudotsuga > Pseudotsuga menziesii. The sequence goes on from LPNX010959632.1 coordinate 20,365, forward strand.
TATTTTAGACTCATATTTTTAGTCTTTAGAAGGAACTTCCTCCCCATGAGGTAGTGCCTCCAAAAATTCATAGCATGGATAATGGTTGCTAGCTCAAGTTCATGCGTGGGATAATTCTGCTCATGCTCTTTTAATTTCCATGATTCATAACATATCGCATGATCGTTTTGCAAGAGGAATCCTTGAATTCCTTCCTTTCTTACATCCGTGCATACAATGAAATCTCCGTTGGGATCCGCAATCCGCAACACTGGTTCAATCATCAAAATTTGCTTAAGGTCTTGAAAAATTTCTTCACAGTTGTCAGTCCATAAGAACTTGTTCGCTTTATTCTGCAAAACCATCATGGGGCAAGCGATTTTCAGGAAGTTCTCAATGAACTTTTGATAGTACCCGGCTAAACCCAAAAAAGACCTAATGTCAGTGACACTAGTTGGGGTAGGCCAATCCTTTATAGCTTGAATCTTTTTTGGATCCACAACTATTCCTGCATTGGATATGATGTGACCTAGGTACTGTATTTGTGGTTTGTAAAAATTACATTTACTAAACTTGGAGTAGAGCTAGTGTTCTCTCAACACTCAAAGTACTATGAGAAGGTGTTATTTGTGTTCCTTTTTATTCTTGGAATAAACTAGAATTTCGTCAATAAAGACTAGACAAACTTATCCAGATATTTACTCAATATGTTTTTCATCATACACATAAAGTTTGTAGGTGCATTGGTCAACTCGATCAGCATAACTACAAAATCGTAGTGCCCGTACCTCGTACAAAATGTGGTCTTGGGAATATCTTCGTCTCGGATCCATACCTGATGGTACGTAAATCGTAGGTCAATATTCGAAAATATTTTTCCTCCTCCCACCTGGTCGAATAACTCATCGATTCTAGAGAGTGGGTAACGATTCTTTATAGTCATTTTTTTCAACTAACGATAATCAATGCACATCTGCATGATACCATCTTTCTTCTTTATGAAAAAAATCGGTGCTCCCCAAGGGGACAAACTGGGTTGGGTATACCCTTTCTCTATTAACTCCTACAACTGTAGTTTGAGTTCCACCAATTCTGGTGCACTCATGCGGTAAGGGGCTTTGGAGGCCGAAACTGATCCTGGGGTCAGTTCGATGGAAAATTCTAGGTCTCATTTCATAGGTAATACAAGGATTTCCTTGGGAAAAACATCCTTGAATTCTTCAAGAACATGGAAGTATTCTATGCATTATTCTCTATCAGACTCGACGTCTCGGATGTTTACCGCAAACAACTTACAGCCCTTCCTAACACACTGCTTCACTTGTAAGGAAGAGATTTGTCTTACAGAAACTTTCTTTAGGATCCCTTGAACCTTCACTTGGTTCCCTTGGCTATCAGTACACAAAATAGACTTGTGTAGACAATCGAGCATGACATGGTGTTGTTCCAACTAGTCCATGCCGATAAGAATATCATACGATCCTAAAGGTAGGATGTTTAGGATTACCTTAGTAAGGAAACTGTTCAAGTTTACTACGCATTCTTTAATAATTTCCAAAACCTTTCATTTTGTATCGGTGGCTAACTGTATCAGCCAAGGTTTTACATGCTTTACCTTGCCTAACTTGCATAAATAAAAAATCTTAGGTGCAACATATCTTCGGCAAGCACCGAGATCAATAAGTATTGAAACTGAGGTGTTCAAGATCTTACCTTCGATATCGACCATTGTAGCTTGATGGTCCGCATGTCGGCCATCTAATGCTGCATATATTCACAGGGTTCTCGCTATATCCTCAATGGCAGGTTCTTTTTGCATGTTATGCAATATTCCATTGTTCTTGTTCTTACATTCTCAGGCATAATGCGGCCCGTTGCACTTCCAACACTTGATCGCTAAAGGGGTAGAATTGGCTCCACTCGCCACTTGCTTATTACCATTAGGAGCTGGTACATAAGGCTTCGTACTAGTTTTGTTGAAGTTCTTATTCACTTGAAATCTGTTATTTTGATTTCTATAAGGCTGCAGGTTTGACCGAGGCTTCTGGTTATCAGAAAAGTTCTAGACTTTTATCTGTTTCAATTATGATTTTCTTACTGTAACTTCCCATGCTCATAGCAGAGTCAGGCCTTGTGTAGTTTAGTATCCAGTGTCTTCCGCATGTCGAATTCAATCATGTATCAAAAACTGGGTGGAAGAAATCCTATGAACTACTGGATCTTCACCTTCTCTTCTTTGACATACAGTACATAATGTAGCAGATCCAGAAATTTGTTTATAAATGTGTCCATAGTCAGGGACCCCTTGTGCAGTTCATGGAATTCTTTTACCTTATGGTCAAAGAACCTTTCTGACATGTATTTATCTTGGAAAATATTTCGAAAGTTTTCCCATCTTATTTCTCACAGCTCATGTTTCTTGGTGTGCTTTAAATCTTCCCACCATATTCCTGCCTTACCATTCAGGTTGTAGATGGAAAGCCTAGCCTACATCACACTTGAATAGTTATGAACCTTGAAATACTTACTCATTCCCGGCAACCATTCTTCATCCTTTTCTCCTGTATTTACTTCACCTTCATAGTTCAGGGCTCTTATTTTTCGAAACTCCCCCTGAAGATTGTCATCATTTATTTGCCTCTTTCTCCATGGAGAAAGTGATTCATCCTTAGCAGGATTGTGATGATCCCCTCTAGTTGCTTCATGTGTACCTTCTTTTTCTACTTCTCTTAGGCTGCTAGCCTGCTCACGATATGGTTCTCTTTTGGATATGTTGGTGGACTCGGTAGGCTTACCTTGCGGGCTCCCTCCCATCATATTATACAATAATGCTTTATTTATAGCTTCATGTTCCTTTCTTTCATTTAGAATATCTTCTCTGAAACTTTTTAGTTCAGCTTGAAGACTGTGCAAATTTTTCAGCACATCAGATTTTAGCTCGACCACCAAGTTCACTTCCAGAGTAGGGGTGATCATTTCTTCCTGCTGGCTGTTTTCTTCCTTAGTATTCATAAACTTAACAGTGCTGTAAAAATTTTCCTCAAACACAAAAAATTCGAATAGCAACAAAAAAATTTGTCAGTAGCAAAAATTTCTTATCATACTTTATTTTCTCTGCGTGAATGTCTAGTGACACCACTTCTAATGTCCCCAAAAATTGAAAAAAGAATTTATAGGCTCGTAAAAACTACCTAGATGGAACATTATTTACTTACGGAACTCTATCGTACACTTTTTGTATCTCTCTTTAGTTGTAAGTTGTTCTTATTTTTTGTCGTTTATATTTCAGTCATTACTTTTAATGTATTCTACTTATGAGGTTGTACTGTTGTTTACTACTTAGTATTATGTTTATACTTTTATTGCTTATGTGTCATCCTTGGATTTATGTGCTTCGTCCTTTCTTAATTGTCACACTTGTTAATTATGGAGTCCTAACTTAAATTTGTTTGTGGAAACAAAGTGGTCGGAGTTGTGGGACTTGTTCTCCCATCATGGTTTGAGAGGTAAAGTATTACTTGGTTACACATGCTTACTTAGTTCAACCGAACTAAGACACCTATTTTATTTACTTACGCAATTCATTACTTTGTGACAGGATCTGGTGTAGGGTGTGCTGACCATATTGATCCCAGAGGACATGCTGCTAGTTGTTTTGTTTCTTATAGACTTGGTTTTATAACTTGGTAAGTGTCGTTATTGTCAATGTAGCTACTACGACTAAATTTCCTATACACTAATTAATCTTCGTTATGTTTTAAATTCACTATTCTATATGTCATTAATACATTTTACCTATTATATATATTTTTATTATACCTTTTCACATCTCTTATGTTCCTTTATATTGGCTCAAGAGCAGACCTTTGTTTTTTTTTATGAGGATTAAAAAGTTTAACATGGCATATTGCATATGCCATGTTCACTAAGCATTTAAGCTTAACACATCTTGTATTAGATTTTAATATAAGGATGTAAGCCTAAAGAGTATATAATATGACTTATAAGGGGTGTGCCTTATGGTATTACACCTTGGGATAACGCATCCTATGGACTATGTACTATTGTAAACTTACCATAATGAAAATGTTGTAACACGTTAACATTGGGATAGTGTTTGGGTGGTGAAACTATATTGTATGGTATAAAAATATGGTAGCAGGGTTTAAGCTTTAAGTAAGAGGTGATCACGTTGTAATGCAGCGAAACAAAACTATGGAGAGTGGGTTTTTATGTGGATTTAATGGTTTCTAGCTAGTGCATTTAATGCATTTGGTGAAGCGTGAGAGCCTTCCCTTAGCCTTTGCGCACAATGGTTGTGTGTGTTATTTGTCATTTAAGGTTTTTCACTTTGGCTCTACGCACGAGGAAAACCATGGAGGCAACCTCCAGACTGTGAGGTATGTCCATGTTGGTTTTAACATGCCTGCACATTGGTTTGTTTTAGTGTTTGTTCATGGCCATACTTCTCATCCCTCGTTTGGCTTGTGTTTGTCAGGTGCTAAAAGGGAATGAGGAGCAACATGGATTTGCTTCTATGGTATCCAAACGTTTGCACTCATGGCCATGGTAATCCCGTGAGAGAGTTTTTACTTGCTAACTTTCGGCCCTCTTGGGCGAACTGCGCATAGGTTGTTGCTTGGTTTGGGGTTTTATGCTGTGGATTTTGTTGTGGGGTTTTTTTAATATTTGCCTTCGGGCATGATTACAGACTTGGGTTTTGGACAGTCTTGATGGCTTCAGTTGTGGAGTGAAGTTGCACTCTCTCTGATTATGTGTATAAATTTGGGTTTGTAGAAGTTACTTGGGTTGTTAGCAACGAAAAGAGGAATGTTTGGGATTCTAGCATACTTGGTTTTGGTTTATACAAATCATGTTTTTGTTGGGAAATTTTACCCATGGGATGCACCATTGCTTGCAATGGATTATTAGCCCATTAGCATGCCTTTTTTAAACTTTTTCATAAATTTTAATATGATGACTGTGTAGTTTACTTAGCAAGCTTTGTGTGAATCGTTGCATACTATTTTTATTACTTGATTTACCATGGTTTAATCTATGATGTGCATAGCACAATTTCACTACGTTTATTATGTGGTTATGGTTTATTTATGTGGGAATTCACCATCTTGAAGGTATTGTGTATTACAGAGTTACTTAATTTGTAATGTAAAGATATAGACATCATGGGTATAGGCCATGTCGTGAATGGCATGCACCTTCCCACTGTGCTACAATAGTATAGTGTACGGTTAATTTGGTAGAGACTATGTATTAGATTCTAAATTTGGTCGAGGCCATGACTTCTGTGAGAACTATGCATTAGTGGGTTTTGTAGAGGCCAGGGTTTACAGACCCTCGATGGCATTTGTTGTTTAATATGTAAATGGACCGTGTGTATTATATTGTAATGGATGTATTTTATAAACCACAACCTACATACGATTTGATGTGTAGCGTGGATTGTGTGAGAATGGTTATAGGATTTGGTTGTCATTTTCTATATACATTACGTATGGTTTGTTATTATGGATTTTCCTTGGTCTGGACATCCATGGGATCAATGTCCTGACCTCTGTTGGCAAGCAGGGTTTTTAATGTAATGAGTTGTAATGAAATGTATTTTAATAAATAAAACAAACTGGGTTTGCATGCCCATGGGATTCCATTCATGTTACTGTTTGCAATATATGGATTTATGATATGATTTTGATGTTGTTTTACAATAATATGATTTACTGTATAAGATATACTATTTTAATTTGGCTATGTTAATTTTTGTTGAGTTATGCAATTTTGTTTATGGTTATATATAAATGTAAAATTTAGAATCGTGGATTCTGTTACATGAATTATGATCAAATAATTGTAAAGGACCACATGGATGGTCACGATGCCTCTTCTGATTATTTATAATGTTGTTTCATTTATGTGGAGTATTTTTAATGTAAATTTGTAATATGGATACATGTCTTGAAAGGTCTTAGATGAGTTATTTAATTTTGGAATTTAATGTATAGATAGTTTTCATAAAGGTTTATACCTGATCGTCTTTTTTTTAATGTATATGTAATTATCTTATAAAATAGTTATGGTTGTACCTAATACCTGAAGGTATCTATTTATTATATTTAATCCTCTTAATCCACCTTAATCTTACTCTTATGATTAAATCTACTATAATCTGAAACAATTCTCTACTGATAAATGCAATATGTTAGTAGAGTTATAAATAATAGGTGAGCTTACCTAGTCTTACAATAATAAATTTCTGAATATTGAATGAGTATAGAAACAAACTTTAGAGATGGACACCTAGCTATATACATCCTATGATAATATTTACCACCCTAGCGAGTATTGAAGAGAATACAAAACCTAGAAGAATCTAGGCGGAACATCAATTACATAGGGTTAGTAAATTCATTGGAAACATTCATCTAACATATTCATTATATAATCTAGAAGATAGCATAGAGAGTCTAGGCTTAGATTTGAAGAAATGTAAACCTAGGAGATATGGACAGAACCAATCAATTCCAGAGAAAATAATATATATACAAGCTTTTACATAAAGCAGCCAGAATTTACCTTAGAAATGAACTTTGACATTCTAATAACTCATACGTGTAATTTATCTTCGTGGAGCTCCTTTATTGGTTGAACCTGAACACTTTTTAAATAACCTGTATTATCAATCTAAGACAGATCTAACCTCTGACTTTCATGACCAAATCACTTGGGAACTACCACGTTCCTCCCAACCATGACCTATAACCATTCCTAGTTCTAATATGGATCCCCCTGAGCTGGAATCCAACGTGCAAGTATCTTAGAGCTCCTAAGGTAGCGTTTCCTAACTGGTATTCAGTTCTGAATCGGTTCTCTTTTCCTTGCAGGAGAAATTTCTCCAGGAAAACAGTTGAGAGCCAAAAACAGGAAGAATAATAATTTTCCAAGATAAAAATCAGAACCCCAACCCTTTGCTTCGCTTGAGTCTTTATAGACAGACTTTTGAGTCAAGGGGGCAGTTAAATCAAGAAATCCTCAATTTCTTGATTTAACCCTTTTTTTATTTACTAGTGTAATTTTTCCAATACTTAACTTAGGAACTTTTAACTAGTTCCCAGTTAATCTTTCATAGCCATTTCACTATTTATTAAACCTTTAATAATAAATAATAGTTGGTGGAGGTTCTCTTCTTTCTTTATTCAATTATATAATTAATCATAATTAATTTTTTATACATACTATGTATAAAATACATAGTATTATATTACTTGTTAGCATTTGTCTTTTGGCATCATGTATTATGATCTTTACACTTAAGGACACTTCTTCATGAAGGTCAAGTAGATATATGGTTTAGGTCTACTAGGCTAGGAAACTCTAAACATCCTTGCATGATGGATTTCCCTCGTATAACGTGGTAGTTCTTCAGTACTTGATGAAAATACAGAAATTCAAAATTTCATTTAATCACTTAAAAATAAGTATGATGAGATCAATATTATTTTCGAGTCGTTTTCAATCGAAGGTGATTTTAATATTTTCAGTAACCGCTAGCGCTTACAAGAGCCCATACTCAATTATTATAATAGGGATTTACAAACATAGTACAATTCCAGAGCTCTTGCTCAAAACTAAATGCTAGAATGTACTTGTATGATACACCTAGGGATACAATGGCCAAGGATCCGATGCTCCATAGCTTGTGCTCAACATCAACATGGAATTCTCCAGAGCTTATGCCCAACATTTCCAGCTATATTTTCATGTGTTCTAGAGCTTTATGCTCAATACAAATGCAAGTACTCGTGTGCTCCAGAGCCTCTTTCTCAACACAAAACATCTCATCGATCATCTGCTTCAGGGTCCACGACCAACACAAAACATTTCATCAGTCATGTGCTTCAGGGTCCATGCCCAACACAACCAACATATATATACATATATATCATCAACAATTGGCTTATGCCCAATATACAAAGAAAATCATCATGTTCATATGTAGTGGGGTCTTTGACCCAATATAAAAATAAATCATCAATATAATCATCATGATCAATAGGTTCATGCCTATAAATGGTAGGTCCAAAATTCAGGATATTGCAGAAACCCAAAATTGAATCTCATGAGCTCCGGCTAGGATCATTAACAAAGTTATAGAATTAACAAACATAAAACAAAAAAACCACTATCAAATACATTAAGCAATTTACAAGAATCCTGTACATATAGGAATTAAAATATAAAACTTACATTACATGGGATATTCCATATAGGAAAGCTCTGGCCATGCCATTACGACCTCCATTAACAACTATAGCAGTAACAAACCAAAATGACAATATAATTATCATCCTAACCAAAGCATTATATAAAACAAATAAACAGAGCTAGGGTTTCCCCCGCCAAAAAAAAGAATGCATCCCATTAAGCATTACAACGAATTCATAAACCATAGACAGGAAGCCCCTATGAAACCAAGTCAAGCATGAAGCTAGGGATTTTCCCTTGTCTTTATTAAGAGAAGATAAATTCCCAAAATTGAAACAATTTACTAAATTAGCATAGTAAAATCCATTTAAAATGATCAATCATTTCCATCAATCATAGCGATGGTTAACACCTGAACTATATTCCAGAGTCAACAAACAAATATCAAAACGATATTATCATAGTTGCATTGGGAAGCAATGGCATAGATAAAATTATTAACCATCGAATAAATTAAAACCATAGTGCTTGCAAAAAACAAAGAGCCAAGATAAACTAAAAGAAAACTCATTATAATTATCCAACAAATATTTTTAAATATTTCACAGTTGTGTTTAATGTACAAAACTCTTGAATGGGATGAGAACCACTAAATCCAAACCTATGGATTAAAAACTAAGCATAGCCATTTTTCCCCAAACCCTGATGAATCCCAAGAGGGTGGCCTATTACAAACTTCACACAAAGAAACCTTGCAACCCTGTAAATGAACAATAAGTTGGGTAAAGTCCCGCATCGTATGGGCTTACCCAAGGAAATGTTGTTGACCTACTTCCTTTTCCATAGCTGCAGAGCACCCAAAATGAAACAGAGAGGCATTAGAAGTATGCATTACAATATCAAAACAAAATGAAAATTGAAACGAGTGAAACCACAGATGATTCTTGCATACATGTTGAAGACATTCATGTCAGCACTGTAAACTATCAACACAATTTGTGCAGCTCAACAGTGGAGCTTTCCCCCATGACCAACAAATGAAACACATGCAAAATGGGCTGTGAAACCCTAGAAAGAGGTTTATGCCCTATGCCTTTGTGGAGAAGCCACACAACCCTTCACATGGGCTCATTGAAAACACGAGCAATCCTCCACTAGGATTTGAATCAAAACCCTCTCCCTATTGTTTAAAAACACACATTTCCCATTTTGACTTAAAAACCCTCTCCCATATAGTTTGAGCTCATGCTTTGGTATATGGTATTAATACCATGGAAAATCACTTAGCATTTAGGACTAGCAAGGTTTAGGTGCTAGGTTCTTTTTTTTTCTTCGTCACGCATACTTAGCATATGTTTATCAACGAATTACCTGCAATAAGAATAGATATGTTATGCATTAGTTCGCAAGAACTATGTAAGCCTAATATCGTAGGATTTCCTAACCTTTCCAAATCATTCGTTAGGGAATAATCCTAGCACTCTCGCCCTTTAAATATAGAGGTAAGTTAGCCTCATAGTTTATCTAAATAAGATATTAGATAACGTAAACATGAAATCAAACATGAATGAAATAATATTATAGCATCAGTAAACCAGGTAAAATATACATACCACAAAAGTACATCAGAATATAAAAGAATGACATTTAAACATCATCGTCACATAGGAATCATACTAAAAGGAAAAATAGAACCAAAATTTAGGCGTAGTTCTTTATGAGGTTTATAATTCCGTGATTAAGAAAAGCCATCACTTAAGATATTAGCAGTATTATTATCCCTATGGATTTTTATTTATTTATGGATTTTAGGGACATTACAAACATATTTCTAGCAATGCATAGCTTTGGACTAAAGTCCAAAGTCTAGGATTTAATCCTAGGTAAGCAAAACCAAACAATTCATTGACTTAAAACATTAACATATCACATTGCTAAGGGTTACAAATCCGGTTGTCATCTTAGTTAGAGTCAACGTCGGACGGATGACTAACCTTATCACCAAAAAAGTAAGAAGTCCATATAAGTATATTCCCTCCAAACAAGTAAAAATTATATTACATCTAAGAAAGCAATTTACGACGAATAAGTAATTTACAGGTAATTACATAGACAATTAGAAGGGCTGTATGAAATTCCTTGTACCTATGGAATGGTCTACAATGGGTAAATTTCTTACTCACTACACATTTTTCTTAAATAGCATTATACTAACATTGTGCACAACCCCATAACCAAGTTATTTCTCAAAAAAAAACTCACATAATATTTGCATCTTTTGCATTGATACAACTATGCTAATTGTGAGAGATGGACAGTTTTTTTTATGAAACCATGTTCTCATCCCCTAATTTCTTGGAAGAAAAATTTCATAAAACATGTTTCTAATAATAAAAAACAATATAAGTTATGTACATTGATAGAAGCTCTATAGAATAGACTAAGAAAAAAACAACATTTTAAACAAAGATGATGGTTTGAAACTAAGTACCACCAAAGATGGTTGATTAAATAGATAAAAAGAAACATAAACAAAGATGATGGTTTGAACTAAGTGCCACCCAAAGATGGTTGATTAAATAGATAAAAAGAAACAAAAACAAAGATGATGATTTGAAACTAAGTGCCACCCAAAGATGGTTGATTAAATTGATAAAAAGAAACATATGAGCTTGATTCTAATTGGTGGGCTAAAAATGTAGACGCTAAAGAAAGTGAGATGACCTCTCTTAGTATTAATTTCACCCATTCTAATCATTCAATTGAGTGACCGTCCTAAAATTGGACTCATTTTGATGTCTCAAAGATTGGCTCGACAACCCACACAAATGTTCCCTCTATTGACTCCGAGTGTCACCAAAATTTCTAGCTTGTTGACCATATTTAAAAAAGAGATATAAATTCTGCATTGTGGTTCCATACATAGAATTAGATCTAACGAAAAGCAATTGCATTTATTGACATGCATATTTATTTCTTCTTTAATAATGTTCATTTATTTGAGATGTATCATTTTGATTATATGATATTACATATTTTTCATATTATATAGGTTGTTGTTTGATTTTGTATGATGTTGTTATTATTTATTTTATATTAGAAATTTTGTAATTATTATATTTTGGATTTTATGGTTAAATAATGTTATTTGATTAAAAAAAGTATAATAAATATTTTTTAAATTCAAGATACAAAAGTATATATATATAT
>LPNX010959632.1:32145-80794 GCA_001517045.1 Pseudotsuga menziesii
TATTTAGATATTTTTTATTAATAAATTTTCACAATCTTAAAAAATTATAAATTTAGACATTTTCTATTAATAAATCTACACAATCTTAAAAAGTAATAAATTTAGAACTAACCATTTTCATTTTAAAAATTTATATTTTCTTTAAACATTAACCCAAACCTATCTTAATCATGATCATGAGAGATGTTGGAGTTAAACATATAACGTGCTAGGACATGTCGTTGAACTTGACCGTAATGGCAAAATACATGCTTTTCAAACTAGTGTTTAAAAGAAATGTAACAAATCAAAACCTCGTGGGGCTTTGCTTAATTGTTAGATGCCCTTCACTAAGTTGTTGTGGGGCTTTGCTTAACTATTAGATGCCCTTGATTGTGTTTTCAATATGAGGTGGTGTATCATGTTTTTTATTTTATTTTATATATAACATATATATATTTATATAGTAACCACATTATATATATATATATATATTTTTATTTATTTTAAATCTATATTTAGGAAATATATAGTGGAATTCAATTTTTTGAGGTTAATTTTTATTTTATAGTTTAATATTACATTTTTTAATTATTTTTCAAAAAAATATTATTTGATGAATAAATACCAATATTTTAATTAGTTTTTATTTTTGTAATGTAGTGTTACTTTAACTTACATGATAACATCTTCTCCATGCTAAATTGTAAAGAACCTTACTCTTCTAAATGCAATTAAATATTTAGTATTAATAATCTCTCTATATAATAATGAAATTTAAATATATAAAACTTATATATTTTTTCAAGTAAAAAAAGTTGTACTTCTGATATTCATAGAATAAAAAAAATATATCTCATGCATAATAAAAGTTCACATAACATATAAGGAACGATATCTGGAGATCATACACCAAAATAAGATCCTCACAACCTCAATCTAGAAATCATAAAAAATAATCTGCAAACTACATTATAAGGTGTTAGCATAAGATCTTGTACATCAAATCTTCTCCAAAACATGTCAAAAGATCACTCACATAGTAAAACCAAAATGTAACAAACCAAATAAATGTAATTTATTATTACTTGGAATATTACTTTTTTTTTAATATTTTGACAAAAAAATCAAAATGGATGAATGGATTATTTTATTTAATAATTAAAAACACTGAGATGAATAAAAACTAGAGTAGTTGTTGAAAGAGTGTTTGCTGACCCATAAGGGGAAAAAACAAGTGGCAAAAGCTGTTGAGTGAGAACTCAAATGATGCAGGCGGCATCTTCCCCAAACTCGGGTCAAGAATGCTTGTGGAGTACTAAAGAGGAGGATGCTCATAATGTCAAAACCCCAAATTTTCCGAAAAATTTAAATTTTTTAAAAAGCATATAAATTTCATAATTACGGTAAACTAATTATTAAATTAGTTATAAATTACCATATTCATTATCTACATTTTCTGTTGGTTATGTTTAGCGATAGAACAGTACTTTTCAGTTTACTGACTTTGTTTCTTTTTGCGACCACAAGGTGAGACTGTCATGCAAACTGGGCTTACTTAGCTTTCGAGCTAATGCAGAAAGTTTTCTTGTTCTTACAGACTATAGATAAGAGTTTTGGGCTGCTTGTAGCAATCCTAAAGTATAACAAGTTCGTCGCAAAAGAAAAGATCAATAAGAAAAATAAATGTTAAACAGTTTCCAATGTTTGTTGAGGTACATTTAAAAACTGGCCTTCTTTCTAGTAGAAGTAATTTATGGTTCTTGATGATTTGGAACTATTTCAAATCTATTTTAGTCGTGATGTATAAAAATGTCTTACTGAATTCTTTATAATAGAGTAAGAGTAATTAGAGCTATACAATCCATAGTATGATTTAATTCATATAAGAATACGTTACTTAGTAAATGTAAAGTGATAGAAGGTTTAGGTATTACTGTTTTTATTTTCAAACTCTGAAGTTTTCAAAAGAGCTTACACTTTGCTTTGATTTGCTTTTTAAGAAAACTATACTAATGTAAATGCATAGAGTTCCTATTCATTCATCAACTGTTTTCAAGCATCACTGAAGCTTAACCTTAACAATATATATATATCTTACTGCACAGATTTTATCCTATCCCCTTTATGTTTACAACGGAACAAGCCCTTAAGGGATTATATTTCGTAAAGATTGCATCTCTTAAATCTTTTTAAGGCCTATCTGTTTTATTGTGGTGGAACCTTTAGATAATAAAATGTGGCCTAACCTTATCATGTCATAAATTATGATTAAGGATATTACTTTAAGCAAGAACTATTACTACATAGTAGTTATTACTCTTCTCTTATATCTTTCTACCAAATGTTACTATTTTATTCAAATAGTTAAACCATTTGGGTGACTATGGACAATAATACCATTGGCATAGTTTTCTCACTATAAATCTCCTTATAATCTTCCAACGTATTCTTTTATTTTATGTTAGAAGTTGATCAAACTAAAATTCCATCATGCATAAAATCATAATACATACGAAAAGTATAAGGTATGGAATAAGAGACCTAAATAAATTAACCAACCTACGATCAAATTATAGTTCTGTTTTTAATTTATGATTTACAACTTTATAAGGAAATGCCTCCTTTACAAAACTTTATAAGATACGGTGAATTGAACATACTTACCTTAGTAAAAGGGGTTATAATACAAATCAAACCAAAAGTAAAAGGGTAATTTTTGATTTCACGAAACTATACTCTAAAGTATAAGGATCGTCGTAAAATTCTCCACGACCTTGATGATTACAAAGGCGAGGGTGTAATGATAATGTGTTTCTATTTCCCATCCAACGTTTACATGGATTGTTGTAAAGTGGAACCTTCGGAAATCATTGAGCAAGAAATTATAAACCTCGTGGAGTGATGATCTTTGTAACTTTATGATCAAACCCTCGACTTGTGAATTATTAAACAACTACGTGGCGCTATAGTGGCCAAGTGTTGCGCGGTTATAAGGGGCTCATCCACGAACCCTAAACTCATTGTTTCCACCATAAATCTCAGCCTCCTACCGCTCTGCGATGGTGCTGGTGCACCTTCATTGCGCCACTCCTCTGCAGGGTTATTCTACAGTTGTTATCCCTCTACTAGCCTGTCTGATGGCACGTTAAGGAAATGTCATCTTCAAGCTTTGCTGTTAATCCCATGATAATGGTTCTCTCTTCGGGTTTAGCTATCCTTTCAGTTTGATCCTGAAACCCTTGATTGTAATCAAACCCTCCTTTAGTATGGTCGTAGTCTTGTTCTCTTGTGTGGAGGTTGAGTGTTGTCGTAGTTAATCCTCCTCTCCCTGCCTGCAGTGGGGTTTCTTCTTCGTGTTGATGGTTATCTCGGTGCTGCTGGTGGTCACGTCTCCATACAGAGTGCAAGTAAGAAAAATACTGCAAATATTATCCATTTACTATTTGTTTTAGTTATAAGAGTATTATCAAGTTTGCATATTTTAATGTTGTGACTTCTTCGTTGGACACAGGTCTTGGCCCTTCCTTCTGCGAGGTTTCTAGCACAAGGTGTGAGCAGTAGTCATCAGTCCCCGGTAAGCCTGGTTAAACCATGGCACATTCTCTTTGTGGGGTTCCTTCAGGACTTTCAAGGGTTGGCACATTGAGGCGTGTAACCCTTGTGACTTCAGTTTGTTCGGTTAACTTGTTTGTTACTTATGTAGTTAAAACTGCCTTGCGTTGTGCAAGGATGTTTCTGGCTTCAGCCGAGATTGTATAAATTAGTTTATTTTTGTGGTTAAGTACTGTGTAATACTTAAGGCTATGAGCCTGGCTTGGAAAAGGGTTTATAACCCTTGACTCCTTCCTTCTGTTGTAATTGTAAATTTTACAGGCTTTTCACCCTGAGTCTATTATATCAGTATTAATACTATTTTCCTTTTCTGTATTTCTTTGTTTACTTACAGTATTGAAATTTGAATACTTATTTATGTTAAATTTATATTACGGCTGTGAGTAAAATACTGTCTTAGCTCCACAGTTGTTGATTTACTTGTATAAAGTGGATTTATAGGGTTAAACCCTAATTTGACAGTAAGAGAAATACGTACAGTCTCTTCTTCTAAAAATCTTTGTCAATTTGTAAAACTCTTTTGTAACTGTGGGGTTATTAATTAAGTATTACAATAATTGTTAAGCTCGGTAGTCGAGCATTCTACCATTATGTTATTTACTTACTGTTTGATTATGCACTTGATTTTTACTATAGGTAATTTCTTTTATAAAGTTACCATCAGGGTTTATGTACCTTGTTTATACATTGAATTACTTGTTATTTATAAATTGTTAAGTGTTAATATAGTTTATACCCTTCAATTATATAAGGTCTTTATATTTTGTTTTATTTTATTTTAATAATGTTCTTAGGTACTCTCAAGTTACCTTGTAGTACAGAAAGTATTTTTAGTTCAGGATTGTAATTAAAGTAGTAAGAACATTACCTTAAGTTAAAAATAATAATATTCCTATAATGTATAAAATAAAAACATATATTATTATAAATATAATAAAAAAATGTTATCTTTCTAGAGAGTACTAATGCCTCTATGTTAATATCCTCGGTATATTTTATCAACACATAGAAATATAGTATTTTATTGTTTAATTCCTATGCTATTTATGCCAATAATATATATGTTCTTTTAGTATTTAGTTTGTCTTATAAGTTATACTATTTATATATATACAAAAGAATTTAACTCTATCTAGAGTCTATCTCATAAACATGTAAAGTAACATTCATTTACACTTTAAGAAAGATAGATTAACAGCTCTGGAAATTGTTCAAGCTTAGTCTAAAATAAAAAGAAAGAAAAATAATGAAATGATTACATCATTAATCATACATAAAATCTAGACCAACTTGGTTCGACAGTAGAATTGAATCATTATTTAACTATTCCTACTTTCAGTTTTGTTAATAGACATATAATAGTTAAATTATTTTAATCTAGAAGAAAGAAGCTATATGGTTTAACAGTAGATGAATCTAGTCTAACCCTACCCTAGTACGATTATGATATTCTTCTATTTGTTCTTTTTAAAAATAATAGAATTACTGAAAGTAAAATACTGTACAAGATATAGCTTTTATCTATAAACACATGCTACTGTCAGTAAAAACAAAATATATGTTCTGTTAATAGATGAAGAAACAATCTACTATTCTATAATCTCCTCATACCATCTTTATTAAAATTTTACCCCTGTGCTAGAGTACGTTCTGGTAAAAACCCAGATGAGGAAAAACACAGTGGCTTCTTATTTTTTTCATCAAAAGATTCTATTACCGATAAACTAAAAACATTTACCTCACTAAACCAACTAAATCTTTATATCATAAACTACAAACATAACATTCAACCATTCACAGTTATTAAAACAAGGAAAGTTAGGTGACAAAACCTGTTTGAACTTTGACAACAACAGCAATGGGAGGCCGTTCCTCCCTAACAACTCATGGAGAGCGCTCAAACAGTGACTCCTCAAGACCCCCGAGCTTGCTCTGATCTCCTCGGCTGGAACTAGGTGCAGCAATAGTCAAATAACATTCTTCAAACTCAGTATCAAATCTTAACTTATCAGTAAGTTCTCCCAGCTAACAAGCTATAATAACTCAAGTTACTGCAGCATTCCTCTCAGAACAACTTCCTTACTATTTTTTTTCCCTTTTTCCCAATGAATTTCGTGAATAACATTCCACCTGAATGATCTTCTCTGGAAAATATCTGAGCAACCCCCAACTCTATTCATTGGGTACTTTTAAAAGATTGCCTAGGTCTTTTTGGGTTAGTTTTCATTTATTGAGCCACCTGCTCTGATCCCACTTTCTTGGGGGATCATGACCCCAAATGTGGGGAAGTTTCCACCTGCAACATAGGAAGTGTTTGAGGATGTTGCCACTTGTCTTTTTCCCTCCACCTAGTTCCATCCACCAGTTTGACCAGTAACCTTTTATTAACAGCTCTCCCATGCTGTTGTCTCCACATTTTATTTATTAATAATAAATCATTCAAAATTACATTCCACTTCTTTTAACTTTGCTGAGTCATCAGTTCCTACTTAGTATTAATTTTAACATAATGTCTTAGGAAATATAATTAAAACAATTACATTATTTTACAAAATTGGGGTATGTGACACACACACACCCCCTTAAAATGTAACATCATGCCCGATGTTACTTATTCTTCATCCTCTGCAGCCTCCTGGAACAGATTTGGGTATGCCTCCCGCATCTTACTTTCCACTTCCTAGGTAGCCTCTTCAGGACTAAGGTGCTTCCATTGCACCTTCACCTCTCCAACGGTGCAGTTCCATAGAGTAATTTCCCTCCTCCCAAGGATACAATCCGGTTCCACCAGAATTTCTCCTTCTGGTTCCACCTTTGCAACATTCTGATCGACCACATGAGTAGCATCATGAACATACTTTTTCAAAACAGAGATATGAAAAACATTATGCACTTTCAAGTTAGGTAGTAACGCTAGCTGATATGCAACTTGACCAGTTCTGGATAAAATTTCAAACGGACCACAGTAACGTGGTGCTAGCTTTGCACAACTCCCCAGTCTTAGAGAGCCTTTCTTCAGTCTTACCTTTATAAACACATGCTCACCTACCTGGAACTCTTTGGGAGTTATTTTCAAATCTGCTTGGCTCTTTTTCCGATCCTGTGCCACTTTATTCTCTTTACCCTTTATGTGTTGAATTTCAAAATCATATTCACTCAAGAAGGCTAACCACCTTGCTTGTCTTGCATTTAAGTTGGGCTAATATAAAATATATTTTAATCCTTTATTATCAGTCATTAGAATAAATTTTCTGCCTATTAAGTGGTGTCGCCACATTTTTAAGGAATGTATAACAACCGCAAGTTCTAAATCATAAGTTGCATAATTCTTTTCATGAATTTTTAACTTCCTAGACTCATAGGCAATGACATGCCCGTCTTGAGTCAGCACACCGCCTAAACCATCATTACAGGCATCTGTGCATACCACGAAATCCTTATTAGGATCTGCTATTCTTATAATAGGCACACTTGTTAATAAGGTTTTTAATTTCTTAAAACTTTCTTCACATTTTAAGTTCCAATCGAATTTCTTTCCTTTCTTTTGCAAGGAAGTGAGTGGGTTAGCTATTTTCGAAAATCCTTCAATTAATCTTCGGTAATAACTGGTAATTCCCATGAATGACCTAACATCTGTTATGTCTTTTGGAACTGGCCAATCTTCGATTGCTCGAATCTTTTCAGGATTGACTGAAATCCCTTCCTTAGTCACTACGTGACCTAAGTACTGGATTTCATCCTTAAAGAAGTCACACTTGCTAAACTTCACGAAGATCTGTTGCTCTCACAACTCTTGTAAAACTAGCCTTAGGTGTTCTTTATGTTCTACTTTAGTTTTAGAGTAAATTAAGATGTCGTCGATAAACACGACAACAAATTTATCTAAGTATTTATGCATTATATTATTCATTAAGCACATAAAGATAGCTGGGGCATTGGTAAGCCCAAATGGCATTATGACAAATTCGTAATGTCCATACCTTGTTCTGAAGGCTGTCTTGAAGATGTCCTCATCTTTAATTCTTACCTGATGATATCCTGATCTCAGGTCTATCTTTGAGAACAACGTAGCTCCACGTAGCTGATCAAACATATCATCTATGCGGGGAAACGGATATCTATTTTTAATAGTCATCTTGTTTAGTTGACGGTAGCCTATGCATAATCGCATAATTATGTCTTTCTTTTTAACAAAGATGACCGGTGCTCCCTAAGGAGACACACTGGGTCGAATGTACTTCTTATCTATTAACTCTTTTAACTGTGATTTTAGCTCATTAAGTTCTAAAATATTCATACGATATGGGGCTTTTGAGCTACGTACCGCACCTAGCACCAGCTCAATAGTGAAATCCAGTTCCCTCCTGGGAGGTAATCGTGGAATTTCTTCTAGGAATACGTCAGTAAATTCTCTTAAAATAGGAATATCTTCTATTTTTAACTTATCTATTTCAGATTTACTTGCCTCGTCTATAATAGTTACAGCATAAGCTTTATACCCTTTTCTAACTGCTCTTTTAAGTTGTAAAGCAGAAATCTGCCTAATTACAGTTTTCCTAGGAACACCCTTCACCTTTACTAGTTGTTCATTACTATTCACGCATGTAAAGGTTTTATCATAACAGTTTAAAACTACCTTATGCTTCTCTAACCAATCCATACCAATCAGTAAATCATACGAGCCAAGTGGCAAAACATTAAGCTTAACTCTAGTTTTAAAATTATCCATAAGTAAAGCACATTCTTTCACATAACAGGTTACTTTTCTTTTTGCCCCAGTGGATAATTGAACTAACCAGGAACTATCAAACTTTTCAACAAACAATTTACACTTTTCCACTATCTAAGGTGCAATGTAACTAAGACTAGCTTCTGGATCAATTAAAATGGTTATAGGGGTTTGGTTAACCATACCTTCCACTTCCACCATGGAAGTCTGATAGTCAGCTTGGCGGTTCTCCAATGCTGCATATATTCTGGGCATAGTCCTCGCAAGTTCTCCAACAGTCATTTCCTCCTGCACAGTGTGAATATTGTTGACTGACTTTTTTCGATTTGGGAAGACCGAGGCATAGCGCGGGCCATTACATTCCCAGCACTTAACATGCTCCTTTCATTCAAAATTCTTAGTGAAATTCCCATGGTTATTTGCAGCTTCCTTTCCCTTGAAATTATTCAAATTATTGGAAACACCATTTCTATTTCCCTGGAAATTTTTATTGTTAGAATAATTTATGATCTTATTATTCTTGAAATTCTTCTGGGGTACAAATTCCTTCTTCTTGTTTTGCTCAAAACAGAAATTATCCTTCCACATGGATTCCTCCAGAGTCTTCGGGTTATCATACTCAATCCTGTCCTTCATGTGATATGGTAGACAGCTGAGAAATCATTGCACTTTAGGTTTCTCGTCTACTAAGTAAGGTACATACCTCAGCAAGCTTAAGAATTTACTGTTCAAATCCTTCATGGTCATCAAACCTAACTTCAATTCGTAAAATTATTTAGCTCTTTCTTCATAATATTGTTCGGACAAAAATTTCTTCTTGAAGTACCTTTTAAAAGTACTCCAATTAACTTCTTTTTCCTTGATACCCTTGACTCTCTTCAGATCTTGCCACCATATGTCTGCTTTTCCAGAGAGATTATAGATTTCCATTCTTTCCTTCAGCTAATTTGAATAGTTGTATATCTGAAAATACTTCCTCATCCCGGATAACCAAGACTCTGCTTCTTCCCCTTTTTCAGTCTCTCCGTTGAAAGTTGGGGGCTTTATCTTTTTAAACTCCCTGAAAATCTCGTCATATGGTCTGTACTTCTTCTTTCTATCATACAACTCAGCCTCACTACTGTCACTAGTAGTGTGATAGCTTTGTTATTCACCAACCCCTTCAGATGATGAACTGCTTTCAATTTTCACCAGCTTCACCCTTTTTGACTTTCTTTGATGACTAGCCTCCTCAGATTCTGATCTTTTGCTCCTCCCTTCAGTTTGGAACTTTTCCATTATAATTTGGTTCAACTCTTCCTGAGTCTTCAAAATCCTCTCATTGTCCTTCTTGACTGATTCCATTTCATTCTTCAAATCCTTTATAGTCTGCATCAGTTCTAAAGAGTGAGTAGTCACCTCTTCTAACATAGGTTCCCTGGGCAATTGCCTTGTCTCTGTATCTTGAGACTCCTCCTGAGCATATTCTCCTACCTTCTCCATACCTGCCTATTTAAAATTCAGAAAAAGAAATTTTCTGTTCTTTACATAAAACATAATATAGGTTAGTACATTATTTTACTGTTTTATGGAAACTAGTTGGGCCGCATCCAGGCCTAGTATTTGAACCATGCTTTGATACCACATGTCAAAACCCCAAATTTTCTGAAAAATTTAAAAATTTTTAAAAGCATATAAATTTCATAATTACGGTAAACTAATTATTAAATTAGTTATAAATTACCTTATTCATTATCTATATTTTCTGTTGGTTATGTTTAGTGATAGAACAGTTCTTTTCAGTTTACTGACTTTGTTTCTTTTTGCGACCACAAGGTGAGACTGTCATGCAAATTGGGATTACTTACCTTTCGAGCTAATGCAAAAAAATTTCTTGTTCTTACAGACTACAGGTAAGAGTTTTGGGCTGCTTGTCGCAATTCTAAAGTATAACAAGTTCGTCGCAAAAAAAAAGATCAGTAAGAAAAATAAATGTTAAACAGTTTCCAATGTTTGTTGAGGTACATTTAAAAACTGGCCTTCCTTCTAGTAGAAGTAATTTATGGTTCTTGATGATTTGGAACTATTTCAAATCTATTTTAGTCATGATGTATAAAAATGTCTTACTGGATGTAAGAGTAATCAGAGCTATACAATCCATAGTATGATTTCTTTCGTATAAGAATTTGTTACTTAGTAAATGTAAACTGATAGAAGGTTTAGGTATTACTGTTTTTATTTTCAAACTCTGAAGTTTTCAAAAGAGCTTACACTTTGCTTTGATCTTCTTTTTAAGAAAACTATACTAATGTAAATGCATAGAGTTCCTATTCATTCATCAACTGTTTTCAAGCATCAATGAAGCTTAACCTTAACAATATATATATCTTACTGCACAGATTTTATCCTATCCCCTTTATGTTTACAACGGAACAAGTCCTTAAGGGATTATATTTTGTAAAGATTGCATCTCTTAAATCTTTTTAAGGCCTATCTGTTTTATTGTGGTGCAACCTTTAGATAATAAAATGTGGTCTAACCTTATCATGTCATAAATTATGATTAAGGATATTACTTTAATCAAGAACTATTACTACATAGTAGTTATTACTCTTCTCTTATATCTTTCTACCAAATGTTACTATTTTATTCAAATAGTTAAACCATTTGGGTGACTATGGACAATAAGACCATTGGCATAGTTTTCTCACTATAAATCTCCTAATAATCTTCCAACTTATACTTTTATTTTATGTTAGAAGTTGATCAAACTAAAATTCCATCATGCATAAAATCATAATACATAAGAAAAGTATAAGGTATGGAATAAGAGACCTGAATAAATTAACCAACCTACGATCAAATTATAGTTTCGTTTTTCATTTACGATTTACAACTTTATAAGGAAATGCCTCCTTTACAAAACTTTATAAGCTATGGTGAATTGAACATACTTACCTTAGTAAAAGGGGTTATAATCCAAATCAAACCAAAAGTAAAAGGGTAATTTTTGATTCCACGAAACTATACTCTAATGTATAAGGATCGTCGTAAACTTCTCCATGACCTTGATGATTACAAAGGCGAGGGTGTAATGATAATGTGTTTCTATTTCCCATGCCGCATTTACATGGATTGTTGTAAAGTGGAACCTTTGAAAATCATTGAGCAGGTAATTATAAAACTCATGGAGTGATGATCTTTGTAACTTTATGATCAAACCCTCGGCCTGTGAATTATTAAACAACTACGTGGCGCTATAGTGGCCAATTGTTGCGCAGTTATAAGGGGTTCATCCATGAACCCTAAGCTCATTGTTTCCACCGTAAATCTCGGCCTCCTGCCGCTCTGTGATGGTGTTGGTGCACCTTCATTGTGCCGCTCTTCTGCAGGGTTATTCTACAGTTGTTATCCCTCTACTAGCCTATCCGATGGCACGTTAAGGAAATGTCATATTCAAGCTTTGTTGTTAATCCCATGATAATGGTTCTCTCTTCGGGTTTAGCTATCCTTTCAGTTTGCACCTGAAACCCTTGACTGTAATCGAACCCTCCTTTAGTATGGTCATAGTATTGTTCTCTTGTGTGGAGGTTGAGTGTTTCCATAGTTAATCCTCCTCTCCCTGCCTGCAGTGGGGTTTCCTCTTTGCGTTGATGGTTATCTCAGTGCCGCTGGTGGTCGCGTCTCCATACATAGTGCAGGTAAGAAAAATACTGCAATTATTCTCCATTTACTGTTTGTTTTAGTTATAAGATTATTATCTAGTTTGCATATTTTAATGCTGTGACTTCTTCGTTGGACACAGGTCTTGGCCCTTCCTTCTGCGAGGTTTCTAACACAAGGTTTGAGCAGCAGTCATCAGTCCCCGGTAAGCCTGGTTAAACCATGTAACTTTCTCTTTGTGGGGTTCCTTCGGGATTTTCGATGGTTGGGACATTGAGGCCTGTAACCCTTGCGACTTCAGTTTGTTCGGTTACCTTGTTTGTTACTTATGTAGTTAAAACTGCCCTGCGCTGTGCGAGGGTGTTTCCGGCTTCAGCCGAGATTGTATAAATTAGTTTCTTTTTGTGGTTAAGTACTATGTAATACTTGAGGCTATGATCCGTGCTTGGAAAAGGGTTTATAACCCTCGACTCCTTACTTCTGCTGTAATTGTAAATTTTACAGGTTTTCACCCTGAGTCTATTATATCAGTATTAATACTGTTTTCCTTTTCTATATTTCTTTGTTTACTTACAGTACTAAAATTTGAATACTTATTTATGTTAAAATTATGTTAAATTTATATTACGGCTGTGAGTAAAATATTGTCTTAGCTCCACAATTGTTGATTTACTTGTATAAATTGGATTTATAGGGTTAAACCCTAATTTGACAGTAAGAGAAATACGTACAGTCTCTTCTTCTAAAAATCTGTGTCAATTTGTAAAACTCTTTTGTAACTATGGGGTTATTAATTAAGCATTACAATAATTGTTAAGCTCTGTAGTCGGGCATTCTGCCATTCTATTATTTACTTACTATTTGATTATGCACTTGATTTTTACTATAGCTAATTTCTTTTATAATGTTACCGTCACGGTTTCTGTACCTGGTTTATACATTGACTTACTTGTTATTTATAAATTGTTAAGTGTTAATATAGTTTATACCCTTCAATTATATAGGGTCTTTATATTTTGTTTTATTTTATTTTAACAATGTTCTTAGGTACTGTCAAGTTACCTTGTAGTACAGAAAGTATATTTAGTTCAGGATTGTAATTAAAGTAGTAAGAACATTACCTTAAGTTAAAAATAATAATATTTCTATAATGTATAAAATAAAAAAATATATTATTATAAATATAATAAAAAAAATGTTATCTTTCTAGAGAGTACTAATGCCTCTATGTTAATATCCTCAGTATATTTTATCAGCACATAGAAAGATAGTATTTTATTGTTTAATTCCTGTGCTATTTATGCCAATACTATATATGTTCTTTTAGTATTTAGTTTGTCTTATTAGTTATACTATTTATATATATACAAAAGAATTTAACTCTATCTAGAGTCTATCTCATAAAAATATAAAGTAACATTCATTTACACTTTAAGAAAGATAGATTAACAGCTCTAGAAATTGTTCGATCTTAGTCTAAAATAAAAAGAAATAAAAATAATGAAATGATTACATCACTAATCATACATAAAATCTAGACCATCTTGGTTCAACAGTAGAATTTAATCATTATTTAACTATCCCTACTTTCAATTTTGTTAATAGACATATAATAGTTAAATTATTTTAATCTAGAAGAAAGAAGCTGTATGGTTTAATAGTAGATAGATCTAGTCTAACCCTACCCTAGTGCGATGATGATATGCTTCTATTTGTTATTTTTAAAAATAATAGAATTACTGAAAGTAAAATACTATACAAGATATAGTTTTTATCTATAAACAAATGCTACTGTCAGTAAAAACAAAATATCGATTCTGATAATAGATGAAGAAACAATCTACTATTCTATAATCTCCTCATACCATCTTTATTAAAATTTTACCCCTCTACTGGAATACGGTCTGGTAAAAACCTAGATGAGGAAAAACAAAGTGGCTTCTTATTTTTTCATCAAAATATTCTATTACTGATAAACTAAAAACATTTACCTCACTAAACCAGCTAAATCTTTATATCATAAACTAGAAACATAACATTCAACCATTCACAATTATTAAAACAAGGACAATTAGGTGATAGAACCTCTTTGAACTTGGACAACAACAGCAATGGGAGGTCGTTCCTCCCTACCAACTCCTGGAGAGCGCTCAAACAATGACTCCTCAGGACCCCCGAGCTTGCTCTGGTCTCCCTGGCTGGAACTAGGTGCAACAATAGTCAAATACCAGTCTTCAAACTCAGTATCAAATCTGAACTTATCAGTAAGTTCTCCTAGCTAACAAGCTGTAATAAACCAAGTTACTGCAGCATGCCTCTTAGAACAACTTCCTTACTGTTTTTTTTCCCTTTTTCCCCAATGAATTTCCTGAATAACATTCCACCTGAATGATTCTTCTTTGGAAAATATCTGAGCAACCCCCAGCTCTATTCATTAGGTACTTTTAAAATATTGCCTAGGTCTTTTTGGGTTAGTTGTCATTTATTGAGCCACCTGCTCTGATCCCACTTTCTTGGGGGATCATGACCCCAAATGTAGGGAAGTTGCCACCTGCAACATAAGAAGTGTTTGAGGATGCTACCACTTATATTTTGCCCTCCACCTAGTTACATCCACTAGTTTGACCAGTAACCTCTTATTAACAGCTGCTGTCTCCACATTTTATTTATTAATAATAAAATATTCAGAATTACATTCCACTTCTTTTGACTCTGCTGAGTCATCAGTTCCTACTTAGCATTAATTTTAACATAATGTCTTAGGAAATATAATTAAAACAATTACATTATTTTACAAAATTGGGGTATGTGACACATAAATGACCAAGTCCTCAGAAAAATACTATAAAATAGTATGGTCCATCAAGCAAGCATGAGGTTAGGGATGGATGGGGAATTGATCTGTTGATGCAAGAGATGGTGCGTTGATCGTATTTTATCCTTGTTGTTCAACAAATAGGATCATGGGTTCTGGAGAAAGTAAGACTTGGCTTCTCTAGGAGTTGGTTGGGAGGAATGACAACTCCAGTTCTATTTTCCCAACACTGGTGTCAAGTTCTCTAATTGTTTTCTGATTTGTTTTAGTATTGATAACTTATAAATTGAGTATGGATTTGAACTATAAATACATTTTTAAAATTATGAATTATACTATGTATATGTTCCTAACCTTTTCCTATTTTCATGTTATGGTTTAGTATAATTGTTCTTTATTATGGTATGTAAAAATATCACAAATCTTATTATCTTGGTTTGAGAGTCATTGTGCATATATTACATGCTTTTCAATTCTAAACTTTTTTTGGGATTCCATACCCAGTTTAGGGAGGATTAAAGTTTAGAATAACTAAAAGATCTGAACGAATGTATCATAATGAACCAACCCCAATACTTGGACAACTAGAGTAATTCCCAATTCATAGATCGTGTTAATATTTTAATGAGTACATATTTTCTTTTAAAAATATTTTAAACGTATATCAGATCTAAGTCTTTTCAAAACTATTCGTATACCCTAGGAACCAAGGCTTTTCATATAGAGTTTACCTTTGTTATAATACTTTATTAATTTAAAACATATTCTAAATAAATATGTTAGAAGAATACATGTAGTTACGATCAAATAGGCAACAAAAGAATTTACAGAAGAAATTACTAAGTAAACCAACAATCGACTAACCCTAGTGTGAAGTCAAAGTTTGTAATTACTAAACAGAAATATTTGCAGACAGTCAAATAAATTATCCATAAATTTACAGCATAGAGCCGAAAGGCTTCTTCATTTTATTAAACAACTAGATCATGAATATTTAGATATGTTTTATGTCCACATTATTTAATTTACGACCTCTTCTAGTTAGGTATTCAGACCCGTTGGGGAAAATCTAAGCTACACTATATCATAAACAAATCAATACATGATCAACTCACATATCCACATAATAACTCAAACAATAGTGAGCTCTAGTTATGTTTCAATGCAATAAACACAATAAAAACAAGCAACCTATAAACCCATTCTTCCATACCCAAGGACATATTGAATTGACCAAACATTTAAACAACAACATGATCACAAAATGCAAGTGCAACTAATTATCCCCTTATATATATTTAACAGGTACAAATTAAATTACAAATCTGTCAATATTATCATGGGTGTAAGCCCATCCACTAGCATCCACCCTATAGAACAACAAAATAAATAACATAATGTAAATCTGAACAGGATGGGAACACAAACACTTTTAAACGTGAACGGTTGTGAATCCATTTTGTTAAAAAAGCTAAGTGCATAACTAAACTTATTTTATGCACATGCAATCCCTTGTACCTCCTTTTTAAAATTATTGAAAACCAAACCTTATGACATAGCAACCAACGTTATGTATGGTTGTGGCTAAGGTCATGAATATAGTAATTATTATGACGATAGTCCAAACTTTATATCAAACCTTTAAACTATTACATGCGCTATGCTTTCAACATTATAGCCCTTAATCAAATCTTTTTAATATACCCCTTTTCCATATTGTTTTAAGAAGATATCTTCATTAACAAAAAGTAGCTAGGACAAGCCTTAGTTTTTAGGCTTAGTTCCTAAGAAAATAACACTTTAAAAATAAATACCAATGGACTAAACACATCACCTTGGAAATACTATGTTAATGTCATCATAGTTCAAAGGCGGCACCCCAAGTGGAATAACATGTCCATCAAACATAAAACCAATGCAAGTTAAAATTACATGTGTAAATGCATGAGATGACAATTATAAGAGACTATGACCAATATTTACATGTTACGACAAATAATCAGTAGTAGAGTAAGATATTTTTTTCTATGGATTTTGTAGGCTTGTGACAGAATGGTATCAGAGCATGTATTCATATAAACCCAAATTAAAAATTAACTTTCAAAAAACTAAATTGTAAACAAAACATCATATTCTAATGTAATATTTTATCAAATTTGTACCTTTCTTTGTTTATTTTTAAGTTAAGGTCATAACTTTGTAATATTTTAGGGGATACTCCCTAAAAAAAATTTCCAATTTATATGACCGATGTAGTAAAACCCTTTGAAGGGGGGCTGGAGCAAGTGCAGCTACAACACCCGCTTTTTCACACACACTTTTTGGGGTCGCTCACCCGCTATACCATCTATGTGAATGCTAACCACCTGAGGAATGGTACATATTTTTATACATGTCCAAATTTAATTGATTTTTTACTATGCATATATCTAAGTGGAGATAGGGAGGCATTTACTCTATCCCTTTTGTTATATTAAAGGAAGGAATAACTAATCGTAGGTAATCAGTGGGAGAATTAAGTTATAGTCTAATTAACTAAAAACTACAAAACATTACATTACACAAAATATTAAAATCAAAGTTTAAAATATTAAATATTAACTTATATAATTACATTAAAATGTTATATTTTACAAAATTATATTACAACTAATTAATTAAAAGCTAAGAAAAACTCAAATTCTAAATTATTATAATCAAAATTTAAAAATTTAAAATTTAGAATGTATAATAAATATATTAATAAGGAGTAGGTATGTAGGTCGATTGTCAACTGCACGTTATTGCGTCGAGAGGTGCTTTACATCCCAATATGGAGGAGATATTGTAACATGATGTAACATTCGTAACGTTTGTAACATGTTGGCAAAAAATAATAGTGATAGTAATTATTATGGGAGAGATCTTGTAACGTGATGTAACGTTTGTAACATGTCAGCAAAAAATAATAGTGCTAGTGAATATTATGGGAGAGATCTTGTAACGTGATGTAACGTTTGTAACATGTCGGCAAAAAATAATAGTGATAGTAAATATTATGAGAGAGTTTTTGTAACGCAAAATAAAAAATAATATCACTATCAGCCACAAAAACAATCTAATATGGGGGAGATGTTGTAATCTTCCCACCTAACAAAACAATAAAAAAGTAAAAATTTAATTATTCGTAAAAAAATATGTGAGTCAAGAAAAAAACGCAAAATTGAAATGTTGGCTTTGCACATGCTTTTAAAACCATGTGCAAGGTGTTCTAAAAAACCCATGGTTTTATTTTACATGGTTTAGGAGGCTTTGCACATGGTTTTTAAACCATGTGCAAGGCTTCCTAAACAACCCATGGTTTTGTTGTACATGGTTTAGGAGGGCCTTGAAAATGGTTTTAGGACCATGTGCAAGGCCTCCTAAACAACCCATGGTTGTAGGAGGGCCTTAAATATGGTTTTAAAACCATGTGTGGGAAATGATGCAATGTTCATTCCTACCAAAGTAAAAATAATAAAAAATATTATATGTTGGCCATGAATAACATTAAATATTAATAATAAAAATATTATATGTGGACTTTAAATAAAAAGATGTGTCTTTTGGTTTGAATCAAATCAATGGATACCTAAGAAGAGGTTTTTACCTCGAGAGATTTGATCCATCTCGATGATTGATAGAGCCTAGGATTTGGATCTACGTTGGTGTTAAGGCACATAGGATGTTAGGCAAGTCAGTGGTTCAAGTCTTGACGGAATGTGCGCAAAGTTTGAACCCATAGTTGGTTGTGCCTAGGGGTTATACTGGAGACATCAGAATCGACCCCGTATCACGCGAGTACAAAACTGACGTCGTTGTTGATTCCTCTAGTGCGCACACCCACAGACGCACATATAGAGAAAGAGAGAATTAAATATTCAATTTAGAGTATATAATGAATATATTAAAATATTTCTATATATTTTAAAATGTAGAAAAAAAATTAAAAAATAATAATAGGTGATTAATTTATTAATATAGCAAAAGAAAAAAACATAACTTGGTTTAATGATTTTGTATACAAATTATAAACATCATATTTTATGAGAATTTAACTAAATTAATTCTATTATAAAAACACATAAATTAGTTTAATAAGAAAATCAACAATTTAAATTAAAAAAGCTACATATATATTTATTATTTTAAAGTTTAATTTTTGAATAATGGGTTAAGCATATTAGATATAATTTTATTAAAAACCTAAAAAAGACAAGTTATAATAAAAAAATTAAAAAGAGACATGTTATCTTAAATTTTAATTCTCAAACACTAAATTAATTATATCATAAAAATACATAAATTATATAAAGAAACAAAAGAACATAAGTTATAATAAAATATTAAGACAATATACATATCTTTTTATTTTAAATTTTAATTTTCAGTGTAGTTGGAGAAAAATTGAAACTTTTAAATTTTTTTTCATTTTGAATTATTTGATTGTATTTTCATTGTGTCTATATTTTATTATTAAAACATATTTGATTATATTTTCATTGTGTTTATATTTTATTATTAAAAGTGATCTCCAAGTTCAAGGACATGAATGCATCCAAGTACTACACATTTTTTGGAAATTAAAATTAGATTTTAGTCACTTCAATATAACATTTTCCATGGTTATATAAATTGTACATTTGTCAAGTACATCTTCCCCATAAAATGCCTAGCATAATATTTTAATATATTCCTTATTAGGCCTAGTTTTTTACCTCAAAATTCCCCTAATGTGCTATCTAAATGACACACTAATGAAAAAAGAGAAAAATATGGAACCAAAACCTAACATAAAAAAACTACTCCTTAAAGACATAAGGGAAGCAAACTTGAGTTTTTGAAACATGAGACTAAATCTTCAAGTGACGAATTAGAAAAACATAATACTAAAAAGATAAAGATTTTTGTGAAAGTAGTGATAATAAACAAAAGAAGAAGAAATACAAACTGTGTGAAGAAGTTTTGGGTGAATTAAAAAAAAAAACCTCCAATGTTTAACAGAGAGTTCAAGAAGGGAGAAGAAGTAGAAGCTTGGTTATATGGAATGGAGAAATATTTCCAGATTTATAACTATTTCAATGAATTAAAAGCAAAAATGGCCATGTATAACTTAACAGGAAAAGAAAATATATGGTGTCAAGACATAAAGAAAGTAAAAGGCATAAAAAAGCATTGTGTAACATGGAAAACCTTTAATAAAATTTTTAAAAAAAAGTATTTCTCATAGCAATATTAGAAAGAAAAACCTAAAGAATTTTACGAGTTAAGATTAGGAGCCATGACTATAAAGGAAATCTGCAGTAAATTCTTAAGTTTACTTCGTTGTGTCTGATATCATTGATGAAAAACAAAGAATACAACGATTTCTTAGTTGCTTACCTATTATGTTCAAAGAGATGTTTGAGTATGATAATCTAGAGAATCTAGAAGAGGCAATGAGAAAAGAAAAGTTCTACTGTGAGCAGAAAAAAGAATAAAAGGGAAAACATACCTGACTGGAAAACTAAAAGACGTGACAACTTTGATATAAAAAAAAAATATTAAGTTTTATAAGAACACTCATAATAACTACCAGGGATATAAGAGAAATAATTACAAAAATTTTAAGCCATTGAATCCTCGAACAAAAGAAATGGAACCACCCACTACCTTAAATAAAAATACTGCACAGAGGGAACCACTAAAATGCTCAAAGTGTGGTGAGCCACATTACTTTA
The DNA here is from genome assembly GCA_001517045.1 of Pseudotsuga menziesii. Taxonomy (NCBI): domain Eukaryota; kingdom Viridiplantae; phylum Streptophyta; class Pinopsida; order Pinales; family Pinaceae; genus Pseudotsuga; species Pseudotsuga menziesii. The sequence goes on from LPNX010959632.1 coordinate 52,664, forward strand.
AATAATGCCCCATAAGAAACAGTTTGTCTAATAATGTTCACTCAATTGAAGAAGCTACTATAGTTGGGGATATGAAAAGAAGCATGCCTAGAATTAGTGGAACATTGTAGAATCGACAAGCAGACCATCAAACCCCAATGTTTGAAATCAAGGGTATGATAAAAGAAGAACCCATTTCTATAGTTATTGATCCATGTGTGAGTCTAAGATATGTATCACCTAGAATTGTAGAATTATATAAATTACAGCAAGATAAGTATGAACAATCTTGGCTGGTACAACTAGCTACAAGCACAAAACAGAAAGTCACTAGTTACATGAAAACTGGGAATTTATTATGAATGAATTGAAGACACATGTTGACATAAATATCTTACCATTAGGGTCTTATGATTTGTTGATAGGAATGGACTAGTTACGAAAACATAGAGTAATGTTCAATTGTTATGATAAAACTTTCACATGTTTAGATGATAAAGGTAACACCATTTTTGTAAAAGGAACTCCAAGAAAGGTTACCATAAGATGACTATCTGCTTTACAGATGAAAAGGTCCATACGTTAGGGATGCAAAGTGTTTGCAGTCTATGTAATGGATGACAAATAAAATGATAATCAACTTAAAATAGAATATATACCAATGTTAAAATATTTTAAAGACATATTTTCGAAAGAAGTTCCCGGAATACCTCCAAAGAGGGATATATATTGTACGAGTGGTGGTGAAAACATCGAAATATCCTTATGAGATGAATATAGTAGATCTTACTGAATTTAAATCACAATTGCAGGAACTAATTTATAAAAAGTACATTCGACATAGTGTTTTCCCTTGCGGAGCATAGATCTTATTTGTAAAGAAAAAAGATGGCACTTTAAGACTATGTATAGATTATCATCAATTAAACAAAATCACTATTAAAAATCGATACCATTTTCCTTAGATTGATGATATATTTGATCCGTTTTGAGGGGAAACAATCTTCTCAAAAACAGATTTAAGATACGAATACAATCAGGTACAGATCACAGACAAAGACATCTTTAAAACTCATTTTAGAACCAAATACAGTCATTAAAAGTTTGTCGTAGGTCTCTTTGGGTTAGCAAACACTGTAACATATTTCATGTGTTTAGTGAATAGTATTTTAAGCATATACCAAGATGAATTCTATGGAAATTAAGACCCAGTGATAGATTAATTTTACTCACAACAATTAACAATTGATCATGCAAAATCACTCACAAAAGAGACTGAAAATGGAGCTGTAACACTAAACTGTATTATGTAAGTGTACAATAGCCAACCCTGTAATAACATAGGCTGCTGAATAAATAGAATACATCAAGGATTCGATTGCATGAGGAGCAAACCAAATCTAGCATAAAGCAGGCTTACTAAATATAAGCAAATCCCCCATAGGTGTAAAAAGCTGATCCCAAATCTGTCATGGAGCTCACGAATTGGCAGAAAGGATTAGGAAAGCTAAAGAGTGGTGGAATGGCAGCTCATACATGCTTTTGCATGGAGAAAAGAGAGGAGTATGTGTAGGACAAAAAACTAGTCAACCTCACCTAGTCTAGCTTTTCCTTTTGCCTTAAAACACTGAAAAAGTAGGGAATAAAGAAGAAAAAGTAGAAGGGCGCCTAGGAGGCCAAGAATAAACCAGAATTGATTCCTTTAGCTCTCCCATGCACTACATGAGTCAAATAAGGAAAGTTTGACCATTATGGATAGGCAAAAGACAACTTGCACAAGGTGGGACACATGAACTAGGAAAATTAGACAAAAATAATTAAATTAGTGTCTAAGTGGGTAAACTATGGGTTGATTATTCTAACACCCCCCCTTAAGCCTGACTTATGAGTAATATATCAAAAATATAGGGCCTAGAAACAAGGCTTAGTCACCCTTTTACATACTGCATGTCCAGTTAAACAAGGAAAGAGGCAAAACCAACTTGGGAAAATCCTCCCTTAAACATGGACTGTAAAACAAAATTTTGGAATCTTGTCTTCACTTATGCTTCATAGCATGATCAGCAATCCCTAGTAGTGATTTGAGATTGCTGAAGGTCTTCTCACAAAATGCTTTGGTGAAGATATCAGCTGTTCTGAAGATGAACAGAAGAGTAGGTGAATGGTGCCATCATGCACAAGTTCTCTGATGTAGTGCATATAATTCTCGATGTGTCTGGTTCTCTGCTTCTGAACTGGATCCTTGCAGATTAGAATGGTACTCTGGTTATCACAGTAGATGGTAGTTGAGTACTCTGGTTCAAAGCCACACTCTCCAAGTAAACCCTGCAACCTTAAACATTGAGTTGCCGCATTAACAACTCCTCTATACTCTGCTTCTGTAGATGAGAGTGCAATGGCACTTTGTTTCTTGCTTGACCAACTGATTGGCCCTTCTGCAAGCATGAACACATATCCTGATGTGGACTTTCTGTCTGTGCTATCACCTTCCCAATCACTGTAAGTAAATCCAATCAAATCAAGATTAGATTTTGCTTTATAGAAGATCCCATGTGTCCTTGTTCCCTGAACAAAGTTAAGGATCCTTTTGGCTGCTTTCTAATGGATCTCATGAGGCTGATCCATGTATCTAGAAGAAACACTTACTGCATAACAAAGATCAGGTCTAGTATGTGTCAGATACAACAAACATCCAATCAATTTCCTATACAGTGTATTGTTTACCATAGGTGAAGAATCAGCTTCTTCCAGCTTCACTCCTGAAAGGAAAGGCGTTTTGCTTGCTTTGCAATCCTTCATTTTGAATTTTTTCAGCAAGTCCAAGGAATATTTGGACTGGTGCACCTTGATTCCATTTTTGGTTTGAGAGATCTCAAGCCCCAAAAATTGACTTTAGAGCCCCAAATCTATCACGGAGAAGGCTTGGTTCATAGCTCCTTTTAAGGAAGCAATCTCAGCCTTTGAGCTTCCTGTAATGAGGAGATCATCAACATATAACACAATGATCATTAATGAACCATTAACTAACTTCAAATAGACATTTGGATCTGATTTGTACCGAACAAAATTCAGTGATAGCAAGAAGCTATCGATCTTGGCATACCAAGCCCTGGGGGCTTGCTTTAGCCCATACAATGACTTTCTCAACCTGCACACAAGAGAAGGGTTAGTAGCAAAACCTTGAGGCTGGTGCATATATATCTCCTCAGTGAGATCTTCATTCAGGAAGGAACATTTTACATCCATGTGATGTACCTCCCATTTCCTTGAGGCCGTAATGGCTAGAGCTAGCCTGATGGAATCCATCTTTGCCACTGGGGCAAAGGTCTCATTGTAATCTATGCCATGAACCTGTGAGTAGCCCTTAGCTACAAATATGGCCTTGTACTTTAGTGGTGAACCATCAGCAGCAAATTTGGTATTATAGACCCACTTACACTGGACTAACTTTCTTCCTGGAGGAAGATCCAGTAGCTCCCATGTGTTGCTCTTCTGGAGTGAGCTGAACTCCTCCTTCATGGATGTTTGCCATCTTGGATCTCCTGCTGCTTCTTCATATGTTTGAGTATCATACTCCACCATCAAATAGCATTTTTCAGAAAACATAGGATCCTTCATGCATAGACCACTCTCAAATTGAGATCTAGTCCTCCTTGGGTCATTGGGATCCCCAGCTAGCTCTCCTAATGCATGTAGTGTCTTGGCTGCCCATTTTGGCCTTGTAGGGCTGTTAGGGTCTGCAATAAACTCATCTCCATCAGAAAAATCAGAATCAGCATGTTCAACAAACTCTTTACTTACTTCTTGAGGTTCAGGTGGTGAAGAGGCTTCACCAACTTCCACTGCTGCAAGGGGTTCTTCTTCAAACTGAACACACCTTTCAATGAAGGCTTTATTTGTGCTCAAATTTATCAACTTGTACCATTTTGAATATTTCGAGTATCCAACAAAAAGACACTCTTGGCTTTGGGGCTGCAAAGCCTTCCTCTTCTCTGTTGGGATTCTAGCCCAAGCCTTTGAGCCAAAATCCTGAAATGGGTCACATCTGGCTTGTGCCCACTCCATGCTTCGAAGGGAGTTATTCCATCAAGCTGTTTGTGAGGCACCCTATTCTAGATATAGGCTGCACAGTTGATAGCTTCGGCCCAGTACTTTGGTGGGAATGTTTTGGCCTCCATCATGCATGTTGCCATCTCCTTCAGTGATCTGTTCTTCCTCTCAGCAACACCATTTTGCTGTGGTGTGTAAGGGATAGAATGCTGCATCTGAATACCTGCATCTGCACAATAATTAAAAAACTCATATTTGACATACTCACCATCATTGTCAGATCTGAGGGCCTTGAGTTTCCTTCCAGACTGGTTTTCAACCAAATCCTTAAAGACTTTGAATAGGCCAAAAACTTCAGACTTGTGTTTTAGGAAGTGAACCCAGCAATACCTAGAAAAATCATCAATAAAATTCAATGCATATTTGGCATGAATCATGGACATATGAGGGAATGGGCCAGCATCATCACTATGGATCAGCTCGAGGGGTGCAGAGGTTCTCTCATGACTAGCTCTCTCAAATTTGTGCTCTGGGTGTTTTCCTAGGATACAACCTTGGAAGACTCCTTTGGAAAATTTTATCTTGGGAAACCCTATGACCATCTCTTTTTCACTAAGATCAGAAAGATATTTGTAGTTTAGGTGGCCAAATATTTCATGCCAAATATTACTTGCTTCATTAGCATGAATCAGAAGAGCAGAGGGGTTTGAGTAAGGTAGGATGTGTGAGAACATGTATACCTTTTGAGCATGATTTGCAACTCCTTTTGCAATGACTCTACCACTTGAGATCTCTGTGATCTCAACTTCATCGGGGGAGAATATGACCTTCTTAGGAGACCCAGTGTGGGTCATCTGGTACACTGACAGGAGGTTGGAGGTGAGACTAGGGACATACATCACATTGCTGAACTAGCCATGATCAAGATCTATCCTTCCTTTTCCCATACTTTCAGTGAGAGAGTCATCGCCTAGTACAATAGATGGTCCTTTCGAATTGTCCAGTGAGGAGAAGGCCTCCTTAGTCGAAACCATGTGTCTTTAAGCTCCAGAATCAATGATAAAATTGGGTGAGCTTGATGTGCCAGCAACCAATGCATGAACTCTCTCTCTGTCATCTAAACTTGATCCTCCTTCTCTCTTCTTTGAGCTTTCTGGAAGGGAGATGCCATTCTTCTCCAGGAGTTGGGTCAGCATATCAATCTTCTTTTTCATACAATAGCTTTCAAAGTGATTGTCCTTATTGTAGTATGCGCACTTGTTCATTTCACCTTTGTTTTTCTTCTTCTGGTTATTCTTCTTGGGACCTTGTAGATCCTCCGAAGACTGTTTCTTGTCTCTCTTTTGCTCAGGTGGATTTTTAGCTTTCTTTTTGATTTTTGAATCCACATTTGAATCTCCAGCAATCAAAGCTTGATCTTTGGATGGTTTGATGGTGCCCATCATCACCAGCTTGTCCTGTTCTTGTGTGAGAGATTCCATGAAATCTGCAAGGCTAGGCATCTTCCAGGCTCGAGATGTCAGTTTTGTGGCATAGAAGGTTGAAACGAACAGTGAATAGTCAGGGCCTAGCTTCAAGAGGATGGCCAGTACGAGCTGATCATCTTTCTTTTCAATACCACACTATTTTAGCTGCAAAACTAGTGCTTTGAACTTGGAGAAATATAGCTGCAAGGATTCAAAGCTATTTGGACTCAAAGAAATCAGCTCATTTTCGATTTGATGTCCCCTCATCTCATATGTATTTCCAAAAAGATCAGCAATCTTCTCCCATAATTCATTCGGTGATGTCAATCCATCAAGATGGAAAAGGAGGTCTCTAGAAATACTCAGACACAGGAGGCCATAAGCCTCATCCCTCCTGTTGTGCCATTTTATCTTCTCTGCAGCTGTATTGGGCTCTGCTTCTATTGCCATAGTCACCCTATAGAGGCCTTTCGCTCTCAACAGTATCTCCATCTCTGCTTTCCATTCAAATAAATTGAAGGGAGTCAAGATAGTTTTCTGTGATTGATCCACAGCTTACAAAATCTGTCCCGGTTGTCAGTAGAAGGCTCCCAGTCACTGATGTTGAACCTACAAAACAATTTTTGAAGGAGAGAAACAACCTACAATGACTCTGATACCATGTGTAAATTAATACCCAGTGATAGATTAATTTTACTCACAACAATTAACAATTGATCATGCAAAATCACTCACAAAAGAGACTGAAAATGGAGCTGTAACTCTAAACTGTATTATGTAAGTGTAAAATAGCCAACCCTGTAATAACATAGGCTGCTGAATAAATACAATACATCAAGGATTTGATTGCATGAGGAGCAAATCAAATCTAGCATAAAGCAGGCTTACTAAATATAAGCAAATCCCCCATAGGTGTAAAAAGCTGATCCCAAATCTATCATGGAGCTCATGAATTGGAAAAAAGGATTAGGCAAGCTAAAGAGTGGTGGAATGGAAGCTCATACATGCTTTTTCCTGGAGAAAAGAGAGGAGGATGTGTAGGACAAAAAACTAGTCAACCTCACCTAGTCTAGCTTTTCCTTTTGCCTTAAAACACTGAAAAAGCAGGGAATAAAGCAGAAAAAGCAGAAGGGCACCTACGAGGCTAGGAATAAAGAAGAATTGATTCCTTTATCTCTCCCATGCGCTACATGAGTCAAATAAGGCAAGTTTGACCATTATGGATAGGCAAAAGACAACTTGCACAAGGTGGGACACATGAACTAGGCAAATTAGACAAAAATAATTAAATTAATGTCTAAGTGGGTAAACTATGGGTTGATTATTCTAACAAATTCATAGTCGTATTTATCAATGACATATTGGTCTACTCTAAAAATAAATAAGATCACGAAGAACACTTAAAAACAATTTTACAAGTGTTTAGGGAACAACAACCATTTGCTAACTTTACCAAGTGTGACTTCTCTAAAGATAGAATTCAGTATCTACGGGATGTCGTGACTAAATATGGGATATTAGTCGATACCAATAAGATTAAGGCTATCGTTGAATGGCTTGATCCAAAGAATGTGACTAACATAAGAACATTCATGGGGATTATTGGATACTACCAAAAATTCATTGAAGGATTCTTCAAAATAAATTACCCCATAAATTCCTATCAAAATAAAGGTAATAAATTTGATTAGAGCGAAAAATAAACTGAAATTTTTAATAAATTAAAGCATTTGTTAACCTCAACTTCTATCTTAAAAATTGTCGATCCTTTTAAATATTTTTTTGTATGCAATGACGCATGTAAAGAACGTTTAGCCGGAGTAGTAATTCAAGAAAACTATGGCATATCCTATGAGTCTAGGAAGTTAAAAGAACATGACAAAAATTATGCTACTCATGGCCTAGAATTAGCTGCCATCATACATGCACTAAAGATGTGCCGACACTACCTCATCGGAAGATTATTCTTACTAATGTTGAATAATATAAGCTTAAAATACTTGTTTGATCAACAAAATCTTAATGCTAGTCAAGATAGGTGGTTGTCATTTCAAAGTGAATATGATTTTCAAATAAAACATATAAAAGGAAAACAAAAATAAAGTTGCACACACTTTAAGTAGTCACCCAAACAGCCTATATGCAAGCAGTAATTATGAATCAGATTTAGAGAATAAAATTTTAAACACGGGAAATTTTGATAAAGAGTATCAAATCCTAAAGGAAAATACTTCCGAAAACGAAAGGAATCAAATAAAAACATATCTTAATATAAACATAAGAGGGTTATTACTACATAATGGAAGATTATATATACCTAACTCAACATATAGTAAAGTAACTATTATGGATGAATTACATAAATGAACTTATTCAGAGCAACCTAGATATCAGAAAATGATCACTATGACAAAAAAATATTTCTTCTGGCCTAATATGAAGAAAGAAGTAGCAGAATATTTAGCACGTTGCATTGAATGTCAATAGGTAAAGGTTGAACACCAACATCTAGCAGGATTATTACAAGCATTGCCCATTCCATAATGGAAATGGGAAGTGATCAACTTGGATTTCATAAGAGGTTTACCTAAGAATGTTAAACAACACGACTCAATCATGGTCATAGTTGATAAATTAAGTAAAGCATCTCACTTTATTCCAGTAAAATCTACTTATAAGGCTATTAACAGTGCTCATATTTTTATGAAAGAAATATTCAATTTGCACAGTGTACCTAAAGTAGTAATCTCAGATATATGTGTAAAATTCACAGAAATGTTTTGGGAAAACTTTTTTTAAAGGACGAGGAACACAATTAAATTTTAGTGTTGAATATTTTTAAAATGTTGTAACTTCGGAGGATATTTTAGTTGCTCTAATTGTATTCCTCCTTTGAGAGTTGTCACTAGTGTAATTGGTCATATAAGAGTCATTGAAAGAATCAATGTAAACCTCCAGATGTAAGTTGGGTCCATAGTACCCTTGAGTCATTATAATAAATATTATTTTGGTCTCCTAGTAGTCAAGTCGGCCCTATCAGTTAGACAAGTCAGACCAGTTAGTTTTTAGGACAAGTCAAGAGTAAAATATAAATAGGGAGGTTCCTCCTTCATTTGTACTTACTTCACTCAAGAAAGTTTGCAATATAGAGAAGAAGGAGTGCGCCCGAAAGAGGAGAGAAGTAGTTGTCTTGGGTTTGAGATTGTTTTGGTTGAGTTCTATACTCGGAAGTTTTGTTGGGTTTTATTCCCCATGAGGTTTTCCTATGATAAATATTTTTCTTCTCTTGTGTGACTGTATTTTTTGGTCTTTTAGTGATCCTACTATCTTAAATTGTTTTAGAATATCATCTAAACAATAAGAAAAATTAACATGGTATCATATCCACCCTTAAAGAATATATTGTACAACTAGGGTTACTGTTCTGAATAATTCCCTCAATAAATCAACCAGAAAATAAGGTTAACTCAACTCAGCACATGACGGTGCATATTTCTGTGAAGACATAACTGAATTCCAAGAAGTTTCCTTTTTGAGCCTGACACTACTGTCGAGAAGAACTAGGGCTTCAAATTTTTTGAGGTTACATCATCAATCTCAAAAAAAGGAAGATACATTCTAGATCACCTAGGGAAGCCCCATATTTTCCAACACTCATCCGTACAAGTGATTCCAACTTTAAAATTAGGGTTTTACCATCAAACCCTAGGTCATTCTGAAGAAGATCAGACATGAGAAGTATTCGCCAAGTAAGTATTGTCTCTCCTATTTAAATTTGAGGTTCTCTTTCTATTAAAGATTACAAAGAATATCAATATAGATGATAATATTTAAGGTGATGCTAAATTCAAAGCATGGAAGTACAGATTCATGCTCATCCTAGAAGAGAATGTTCTAGAAGGATTCATAAAGGACGAAGTTGCAAACATTGAAGGAGATGAAGCTAAGGACAAGAACACGAATGATATGATCAAGGATAAAAGAATCATAACAGAATCAATCAAATATAACTTTATATCTCAAGTATCTTCAAGGAGAACACCAAAGGAAATTTTTTATTCCCTATCCAACCTATTCGATGGAAGGAACATCAATAGGAATATGAATCTCATAAATTAACTAAAAGGTGTGAAGGCTCGGAAGTGATTAATTGTGCACTAATACTTCACAAGAGTATCCTAGATTAAGGAGCAACTAGACGCTATTGGAGACATGATAGAATATGCAGAAGTTGTAATGACCACCCGGAATGGACTTCCAAGAGATTGAGAATATTTAATTTGAGGAATATTCTCTAGGATAAAAAATTACCAAGTTCCGATAGTTATGAGTAGAATGTGCACAAGAAGAATAAAGAATAACAATTAGAGAAGAAAAACTAAATAATGGGGAATATCAAGGCGAGATAGTTCATACCAAAGGAAATAAAAAGAGGAATAGTTATGATAATCCTCCCAAAAAATTTTAAGGGTTTATGAAGAATAAGAAGTTCAAGAAATACTTTCTAGGTTATCAATGCTTCACTTGTCACAAGATGGGACATGTCTCCATAAACTGTCCCATGAGGGAAGATCAAATCAGCAATAAGAACAAATGATTCCAGTAGCATACATCTAAATACAGTGATTAAGAAGAAGAGTAAGCAACTAAAGAAGATGAACACTCCTGTGAAGAATATGTTTTAATCTAAGCACTCAAAGGTTCAGTCTCACCCGACAATGATAATTGGCTAGTAGAGAGTGGTTCCTCCAGGAACATGACATCTTACAATGATTCACTCTCTTGTCTTGAACAGAAGGATTCTCCACACAAATTAATTCTTGGATATGATTACCAATATTCCATCAAAGGGATGGAAGAAGCCTCTTATAAACTAGACTCAAGAAATTCCTTGAAGATGAAGGATTTCATGTACATTCCAGGGCTAAATAAGAATCTCATTTCTATATCAGCATTAGATAAAAAAGTTTTTTTATTTCCTTTTGTAGATGGTCAAATTATTATGTGGACAAAAATGAAAAACTATAGACGGTGTAGTAGTGATTGGGGTTAACTCTACAAACTAAAGTGACATGTAGATTCAACATTAATGACTAGCACCATAAAGCCATGTGATTTATGGAACATAACACTTTCTCATGTACATTACAAATAATTAACAATTGTGAGCAAGGTGGTGACAAGATTTCAATATATTTAGATAAACCATGAAGGACTACGCAAAGGATGTCCACAAGGAAATAATACCAAGAACCCTTATCCAAGAAGTAACAGTAAAGAAATATCTATTCTAGACATTGTTCACTCACATGTTTGTGGACCAATGCAAACTACTTCATTAAGCAGGTATGTTTACTACGCCTCCTTCATTGATGAGTACTCCCACAAAAAATTGATCTATTTCTTAAAGAAGAAGGATGAAGTTTTTGATAATTTCAAGGAGTTTAAGGATCTTGTATAAAACATTTCTGAAATAGGATCGATACTTCAAGATAAGATAATGGAGGAGAATTCGCATCAGATGTATTCAATGAGTACTGCACAGAAGTAGCATGATTAAGAGGGTTCTCACCATTCACTACAATCCACAACAGAATGGTGTGGCAGAGAGGAAAAATATATCTATCATGAAAGTTGTAAAATCCATGATCCATGATCAAAACCTACCTATGTATCAGTGGGAAGAGGAATCTAAAAAAACAATATATGTGTAGAATAGAATATCCCATAGGGCCCTTGGTAAAAAAATTCCAGAAGAGATGTTTAATGAAGAAAATCTTGAAGTCTGTCCCCTTAAAATATTTGTTTGTCTATTTTACATACACATGTTTGTGGACCAATGCAAACTACTTCATTAAGCGGGTATGTTTACTATGCCTCCTTCATTGATGAGTACTCCCACAAAAATTGGATCTATTTCTTAAAGAATAAGGATGAAGTTTTTGAGAATTTTAAGGAGTTTAAGGATCTTGTATAAAACCTCTCAGAAAATAGGACCAAGACTTCAAGATAAGATAATGGAGGATAATTCGCATCAGGTGTATTCAACAAGTAATGGACAAAAGCAGCCCGATTAAGATGGATCTCACCATTCCCTTCAATCCATAACAAAATGGTGTGGCGGAGAGAAAAATATATCTATCATGGAAGTTGTAAAATCCATGATCCATGATCAATACCTACCTATCTATATTTGGGAAGAGGAAGATAGAACAATAGTATATGCGCAGAATAGAATCTCCCACAATGCATTTGGTAAAAAAATTCCATAAGAGATATTTAACGAAGAAAATCCTAAATGCAGTCACCTTAAAATATGTGTCTCTAGTTTACATACACATTCCGAAGGAGAAGATATTAAATTTGTATCCTTCAAGAAAGAAGGGATTGTTTGTGGGATATAGTGAGAAATCAAAATCTTACTAAATCTATATCCCAAGGTACTGTCAAATTGATTTAAGTAGAGATGTTAATTTTCATGAAGATATAGACTTTAATAAATCAAGGAAATATAAGGAATTCAAAGAGGAGCATGAAACTCCTAGAGCTATAGAAGTTTCTAAACCAGTCAGAAATGAGGTAGAAGAAAAGATACTTAAGGACCATGACATGATAAAACCTCAGAGACCTGAAGAAATTCCTAGTGATATTATCTCACACAAAAGAAACCCTTCTTGGGAACGAGAAGTAACTAAATAAGAGGAAGTGTTTGGTGTCCTTGAAGGAACCATGAGAGAAAAAAATAATCCAAAGCCATACTCCAATTACGTGGCTTTGATGTGCAACCTCGTTGACAAAAAAACTATGTTCTTTGTAGAAGCAATGAAGCATAAAAAATGGGTAAATGAAATGGTCAAAGAATATCAATATGTCATAAAGAATGATGTATGGGAATTAGTAATAATACCAATGAAAAATTCATTAGTATCCTTGAAATGGATCTACAAAACAAAGAATTCAACAGATGACAGTATATAGAAGTACAAGGAAAGATTCATAACCTACGGGTTCTCCCATAAAGAATGAATTGACCATGAGGATACCTTTGCATTAGTAGCAAGGTATACCTTAAGTTAAAACCATCCTTGACTTGGTATCCAAAATGAAGTGATAGTTACATCACATGGATGTAAAAACAACCTTCCTAAATGGAGTAATAGAAGAAGAAGTATACATCAAACAACCACAAGGTTTTGAGATAGGTAACCATAAAACTCATGTATGCAGACTTAAGAAGGAATTGTATGGGATTAAGCAAGCCTGCAGAGCATGGTATGGAATAATTAATGGTTTGCTGACGAGTTTAGGATTTACAAATAGTAAAAAAGATTCCAACCCCTACTACAATGTTGAGGATGATAGGATTAAGATATTACTACTATATATAGATGATTTATTTTTTGTAGGTGAAGGCAGGCCCATCAATGAATGCACGAATAAGATCACTACATAATTTGAGATGAAATACCTTGGAATGATGCACTACTTCTTAGGTATTGAAGTATGGAAGTATCCAAACGATATTTTCCTCAACCATGGAAAAAATGCAGTAGAGATCCTAAAGATATTTGGGACGATAGATTGGAAGGCTATGACTAACTCCGATGACAACAAATTTGTATCTCTTGAATGATGATTGTTTGGAGACACTGGATGTTACCTTATATAGCCAGATTAATGGTTTACTAATGCACTTAACCAATATGAGACCAAATCTATTCTTTGTTGTAAACACCTTAAGTCAGTATTTGGTGAATCCCAAACATATTCACTTAGAGGAGAAAATCATGTGATGAGGTATCTAAAATGAACATTAGATTATGGTATCAGATATGCATTATATGGTGAGACCAGATTACATGGATTTACAGATTCATATTGGGAAGGACGTGTTGAAGACAAAAAGAGTAGTTCAGGATGTTGTTTTAGCTTGGGATCAAGCATGATCTCATGCTTCAACAAAAAGCAGACTAGTATTTCACTGTGTATGGCAGAAGCCGAATACATAGCAGCATGTTTATCTTGTAGCAGAGCAATATGGATTCTCAAGATGTTGACAATACTATTTGATAAAGAGGTAGAGGTAACTAATATTAATTGTGAATCATATATGTATTTAGATGATAGAAAACACGATGTTTCATGATAAGTTAAAACATATAGAAATCAGATATCACTATATCCACGATATGGTACTGAAGGGAGTTGTAACTCTTAAGTTTGTTCCTATAGAGGAACAAGTGGCAGAGATATTGACTAATCCTATGTTTCATGTAAATTTTGAATACTTTTGAGACAAGATTGGTGTAGTCTGAAAGGGAATCCCTTGAAAGAGGGAGTAGAAGTGGTAGAAGAGTCTTTGTTGAAGTGGTGTGGTAGATCAGTCTAGGGTAGGGTATGTCTAGCTAGGCTTGTTGGATCTAAAGGGTTAGTAAGTTAGAACAGTCATATTGATACTAGGGGGATTAGTATGTCTAGCTAATATTGTTTGGATTGAAAGGGTTATTAAGCTAGATAATGCTTGTTTGGTCCCCAAGGAGATCCATATGTCTGACTAGGGATGTTGGCTCGAAATGGTAAGTTAGAAAAAATTATTGGGAAGATCAATAGAAGAACCCATCATGATGTTGCTTCAAAAGGATAAATAGAAAGATGTAGTTTCATTATTCCTCTACTTATGAGGTAGGTTCAGTATTCCCATAATGATATGCAAGAAGTGGTTTCAGTATTCCTATACTAATGAGGCAGGTTCAGTATTCTCATATTGATGTGTAGGAAGTGGTTTTAGTATTCCTATAATGATGATGCAAGTTCATTACTCTCATACTAATGTACAAGAAGTGGTTTCAGTATTTCTATACTGATAAGGTAGGTTCAATAGTCTCATACCGATACTAATGAGCTAGAGTCAGTATTCGCATACTCATGTTGATGAGGTAGTTTCAGTATTTTCATAGGTGGGATTAGATACATGACGAGCTTACTCGATATTGCAATAATCACCAATCAACAAGAAGAATCCATTGCTCTTGGGTAATGTATAACTTTGGGTATTCCGACAATTTTCTTAGTTAATACAGATTGTGATTTAGATCTCGTGGATATCCCAATTTTAGCCAATGATGATGGTATAGCTTCAATCCAATTGATCCTAAACAGATCAATGTCAGCAATTTGTGAAGGAAGGTCATTAAGGTCATTATAGATATATGAAGGGCTAATAGATATTGAATTAGTAATAATAATAAACTAGAAAAAAAAAGAGGGGGGGAGAGGAGCTGAGGATTTACTGAGTTGGCTGCTATTCCATCCAAGATGTTGATGAGGTAGGTTCAACATTCTCATACTCATATTGCTGAGGAAAATTATGTATTCTCATACCGATGTTGATGAGGTGGCTTCATTATTTTCATACCAATGTTGACAAGGTAGTTTCAGTATTCTCATACTTATGTTGATGAGGTAGTTTTAGCATTCTCATACTGATGTTCATAAGGTAGTTTTAGTATTTTCATACAGATGTTGATGAGATAGTTTCAATATTTTAATATTGATGATTGATGCGGTAGATTTAGTATTCTCATACTGAAGTTGACGAGGTGGTTTTAGTACTTTACTGATTGTATAAATAATTATCTAACATATATTTGTTGATGATGAGGTTTTAACACTAACATGCTAATGATTTTATTATTGTTACTTTAGTATTTACACACTAATGCTGCAGGTAGATGATTTAATATTCACTTACTTGTGTGGAAGAATATGATTAAGCACTCATACACTGATATAAGAGAAGAAGACTCAGTATCTACATACTAATATTACAGAAGAAGAAGAATACTCGGTATCCACATATTGATATTGCAGAAGAATAAGAAGACTCACCATTCACATACTAATATTTCGAAAGAAGAAGAAGACTCAGCATTGACATGTTGATATTGCAGAAGAAGAACCAGTATCCAGATACTGATATTGTAGAAGAAGAGGAAGACTCGGTATTCACACATTGATATTGCAGAAGAAGACTTAGTATCCATATACTGATGTTGCAAAAGAAGACTCGAAAGAAGAATCAGTATCCACATACTGATATTGTAGAAGGAGACTCTGTATCCACATGCTGATATTGCAGAAGAAGACTTAGAAGAAGACATAGTATGAACTTACTTATATTGCAGAAGACGTTGCAGAAAATGGCCCTGTATTCTCATACTGATATTGATGATGACGATGTATGATGTTGTTCCAAAAATTCCTATTACATATAGATACTTACCAATCATATGTACAGTGGTGGTAGTGGTTGTTGATATAGAATACCTTCCTAGTTAAGGGAGTGTTAAAATGTTGTAACTTTGGAAGATATTATAGTTGTGCAAATTGTATTCCTCCTTTGGGAGTTGTCACTAGTGTAATTGTTCATGTAAGATCCATTGAAATAATCAATGTAAACCTCTGGATGTAATTCAGGTCAATAGTACCCTTTAGTCATTATAATAAATATTGTTTTGGTGTCCTACTAGTCAAGTTGGCCTTGTTAGTTAGACAAGTTGGCCAAGTTAGGTTTTAGCACAAGTCAAGAGTCAAGTATAAATACCGAGTCACCTCCTTCATTTGTACTCACTTCATTCAATCCATTTTGCAAGAGAAGAAGTTGTCTTGGGTTTTATACTGCTTTGGTTGAGTTCTATATTGATGAAGTTTGGTTGGGTTTTATCCCCCATGAGGTTTTCCCAAGATAAATATTTGTGTTCAATTGTGTGACTATACTTGTTGTTCTTTCATTGATCCTACTATCTTAAATTGTTTTAGAATATCATCTAAGCAATAAGAAAACTTTGCACATATCATCCTCAAGATAATAGACAAACTGAAAGAGTAAATCAAATTCTAGAAGACATGCTTAGAATATATGTAATGGATAAACCTGGTAAGTGGGACTATTACTTGTACTTAGTATATTTTTCATATAACAATCATTTCCAAGTTTTAGATGGAATGTGCCCATTTAAAATCATGTATGAATGAAAGTTAAACACTCCAATTTATTGGATCAGTCATGTCGATAGATTAATGTTAGGTCACAAATTGTTGAAAGATATGGAAATAACAATGAAACATGTAAAACCAAATTTGAAGGTTTCCCAAGACATGAAAAAAAGTTATACATACTTGAAAAGAACTCCTTGATATTTCTAAGTACGAGAACATTTTTACATAAAGGTAAAACCCAAGAAAGGCTCCCTAATATTTGGAAGATACTTGTTGGGCTTGGTGAAATCACGCAAGGAATAAGCGCAAACAAAGAAATGCGCAAGAATCAATCCAACGCACAAGCACAAGAAAGGAAAAAGAAGCGCACAACAAAAATAGAAGAAATCTACCTAGACAAAGAAATACGCGTGGAAGAGGGAATCTGTGCAAAAGAAGGAATGTGCGCAAAAGATGTCACAGCCTGGAAAATGGAAACTACATGGAAGGAATATTTTGCAGGGTTAAATAGTAGCACAAGTGCAGAATAACGACGAAAAGTGACAAGACGATCGTGGGTACTGAAGTCGGCCTAAGTCAACGGATGCCACAAGAGTGAACATATGGTGTAAGTAAGTTCGTTAGCACCTCGTGTGAAGTCATGATCGCCATAGTTGTAGCCTGAGGGGTGGCTGATAGTGACAGTTAACAAACTTCCTGTATGGAATCAACCCTGCGTGGTCATGTAAAACAGTATAAATAGGATGGATTCAATAGTTAGAGGGTTGGTGTGTTATGGGTGTTATTGGTGTTATTAGTGTTGTTCGTTGCTTTGATTTTATCGGTTGGTGATTATTGCTTATGTTGGTTGTTTTAGCCTTTAGTTTCTTTTGATAGGTTAATGGTGGGAAGATCTCTGAGAGAGCATACCAAAGCTTTTAGATCTGAGTGGTAGATTAGTTGAAACTCTATAGGATGCAGTCAGAGGTAGTGCAATAGAAGGGAGCTCTGCTAGAGAGGTGCAGATACTAGAGGAATCGATCCAGGCTGTGTGTGGATCAATAGATAGCAGTAATAGATTACGATAAATAAGACAGAGAGCATGAGAGTAAGAGAGACTCTGAGCAGAAAGCTAGATCTAAGGCAGTCTGCAATCAAATGTAGGTTGAAGGCACCATATATTTCTCATGCCAGATGAAGAGCACCTTGTTGTTTTTACGAGATGGGTTTCCACATGAACTATCCTGTGCGTTGATGATTGACTGTGTATGGTTGTTTCTATTTATGTCTATGTTTATGCTTATGATTCAAGTCCTGTCATGATTCAACGAATGGTGTACTGTCAATAGAAGTCTAAATGCATGAATGGGTTATTATGCGCTACTTCTGAGTATTATTCTATGTTTATGGTGCAATCGTTGTTGCACATCTGTTATATTGCACTGTCTATTAGCTTGCTGTTATATTCCATTATGTTTAAAGTAATAAGGCTGAATCTGTTTCACGTCATTAGTAGTTAATAAAATATATGCACGGTGTGCCCTACAGTTCGGTGTAAATGACTCCATCCTCATGACTTGGTCGCGTGCTAAGGGACTATAATCCCTCAACGAATCGCGTAAAATATGGTTCTGGCGTTTACCCATTGAAGAGATATCTCGAATGAGACTGCGCTTGCTTTGCAAGCATTGCTGACGGGGCTTGCTTTTTTGGGCCGGTATCTTGGTTGTTTGTTTGGTTGATGGGATGAACATAACCTAGGTCGTGCGAGTTAGGAAAAGTGACCAGCAATACTCAAAGTTGGCACGTAGGTATTGCGGGCCTTTTGAAAGTTTGGAAAAATTTGGACTGGTAGCATATCAGTTAGAATTACTACATACAATCAAAATACATAATGTTTTTCATGTTTCCATTTTGAAGAAATACATTCATGATGCTACTTGTGTGATTGACTACAATTTTATATAGGTGGAACCCAAAGTAGAGTTTTCGGTGGAACCATAGCGTATTCTCGACAAGAGAGAAATTTTACTCTGGAACTGTACCATCAGACAATTCAAAGTGAAATGGAAGCACCTTATTCTAGAGGAATCCACTTGGGAATTGGAGAGTAATATGCGAGAGGCATATCCAATTCTATTTCAAGCTTAAATAATAGAAGAATGAAGACAAAAAAATAATAACACCATGGATGGTTTTATCCTTTAAGGTGAGGTGTATGTAACACACCACATAAATGTAATTTATTCTTACTTGGAATTTTGCGTTTATTTTTAATATTTTTACAAGAAACTCAAAATGGATGTAATCCATTATTTTATTTAATAATTAAAAACACTGAGAGGAATAATGGCTAGAGTAGTTGTTGAAAGAGTGCTTCTTGACCCACAAGGGGATAATAAAAGTGGTGAAAGTTGTTGAGTGATAACTAAAGTTATGCAGGAGGCATCTTTCCTAAAGTTAGGTCAATAGTCCTTGTGGAGTGCTCAAGAGTAGGAGGCTCATAAAAGGATAACTCCTAGGAAGAATATTATAAAATATTATGTCCATCAAGCAGGCAAGAGGCTAGTGATGGACAAGGAATTGATATATTGATGAAAGAGATGGTGCATTGATCGGATGTTTTCCTTGGGGTTCAAAAAACAGGCTCAGGGGTTCTGGAGAAAGTAATACTTGTCTGCTCTAGGAGTTGGTTGGGAGGAATAGAAGCTTCAGTTTTATTTTCTCGACAGTGGTGGCAAGTTCCATACTTGTTTTCTTATCTATTTTTGTATTGATAAGTTATAAATTGAGTATAAATTTGAATTGTAAATACATTCTAAAAATTAGGAATTATACTATGTATGTGTTCCTAACATTTTCCTATCTTCAGGTTATGGTTTAGTATAACTGTTCTTTATTATGGAATGTAAAAATATCACAGATCTTATTATCTTGATTTGAGAGTCATTATGGAAATATTGTATACATTTCCATGCTAAAGTATGTTTCGGATTCCATACCCAAATTAAGGAGGATTAAATTTTAGAATAAGCAAAAGTTCTGAACGAATCTACTGTAATCAACCAACCCCAATACTTGGACAACTAGAGTAATTCCTAATTCATAGATCATGTTTGATATTTTAAATTATGTCAACATATTTTCCTTTAAACGTATTTTAAATATATATCCATCTAAGTATTTTCGAAACTAATCATATATCCTATGATCCGAGGCTTTTCATAGAGAGATTACCTCTGTTCTAAGACTTTGTTAAATTATAACTTCTTCTAATTAAAAACTATCTTTGAATAATACCTATAGTTACGATAAGATAGCTAAGAAAATAATTTACAAAAGGAATTACTAATTAAACCAATAATTGCCTAACCCTAATGTGAAGTCAAAGTTTATAATTACTAAAAATAAATATTTGCAGACAATCAATTAAATTATCCATAGATTTACATAACAGAGCCAAAATGATTCTTCATTTTATTAAACAACTAGATCATGAATCTCGAGACCTGTGTCATATTTCCACATTATTTAATTTACAACCTCTCTCAGTTAGGTATTAAGACCCGTTGGGAAAAATCTAAAATATACTCTTTTATAAACAAATAAATGCATGATTAACTCATAGACCTGCATAATAACTCAAACAATAATCAAATCTAGTTCTATTTCGACATAATGAAAACAATACAAACAAGAAGCCTCTGAACTCGAGCTTCCATACCCGAGGAAATTTTGAATTAACCAAACATTTAAACAACAACATGATCACAAAATCCAAGTTCAACTAATTATTCCCTTTTATATATTTAAGAGGTAGAAATTAAATTACAAATCTGTCAATAATATCATGGTTGTAAGACCATCCATTGGAATCCATCATATAGAACAACAAAATACATAAGGTAATGTACACCCAAATAGCATGGAAAAATATTAACCCTTTTAAATGTGAACAAATTTGAAGCCATTTTGTTAAAAAATATAAGTACAAACCCATAGGGGTTTAAAACAAAACAATTAAACTTATATTTGTAGTAGCTGTGAAATCCCTATCCACTTGTGAGTTCTGAACCCAAATGGGAAAACACTATAACCTTAGATTTACATGAACCTTTCTAATTGACCATTGATGGATCCATTGGTGAATACCAAGAACAACCACACATGGGATACATGCACAACAAAAACTAAGGAGAGTTAGTATGGTTAATTAACAACTGCATTCTTCTGACTTAAATAGAATTAGAGGAGTTTCCTCACCTTTGGAAGGGATGAATGGGGTCTAAGAGGAAATGACCCTCTCTCCACTCTTGCTAGGAAATTTCTAGTGAAATGCATTCACCAGCAACCTTTGTTTAGTGCCTTGTCAAAACTTTAAACCTTTTGAGGTAAGAAAACCAAGTTATGAATCTTTACCTAAACCCAAGTTTGGATAGTAAAGGTGAAGGAAGAAGACCAAAAACCTCTGCACTTCCTTTTCCTTCATCTATTAAGCAATTAACAGAGTTTAAATAATATTTGTTTTGATATAATTGATTATTTTATCAAATCTTGCAGGAAGAAGGATAAACTGACCCATGATCAATGCGTAGAGGGCCAGGGGTCAGCTCCTCCTGGGATTACACTTTTTTCTTCTCTTCTACTTGCACACAAAAAGAACAGTTGTATTTTAAAATTGTAACATCCATTGAAATACTCTAAGTTAATTTTTTTTTGTTTACAAAATGTTTCGAAGGAGTCGTTCTCCTTACATGTTTAAAGCTTAGTAGGCTGCAAATCCTCTGCAAAGACCAAGAAGGAGAATGTCCTTCTCTTCATAGCCCCACAACAAACAAACTAGACCAACTATTTCATGGTGGCCCCATTGCAATAAATCACTGACTAAAACTACTAAACAAAACTCATGTGATGTAACCTACCTAGAATTCAAAAAAAATTCTATTTTGAGAAGAAATTACTTTAAAAAATATTGTAAAGTTTTATGTTGTTGACCAAGGATAGTCAAAGATGAATATAATTGAATTATTTTATTATTTAATAATTAAAAGAAGAGACACATATCCAAATAATACTTTTGAAGAGTGTTCACAGACCTACTAGGAGGAAAGATCTGCGCTAGAAGTCCAAAATGACAAGTGGCAGCAACAACATTCACTTTCTAGCTGTTGCAGGAGGCAACATCCCTATAATTGTGGTCATGCTCCCATGGAAAGAGGAACTAGGAAGGTGGCTCATTTAATTGTTAAAATGATGCAAATACCTACACAAGCTTATAAATACCATCGAATGAGGAGGAGGATCACTACATTCTAAGATATTAGAACCTTGTGGTTTTGCTGGAAATTGAAAAGTTAGGCTCACATGTGTAAATTCAATGATGGGAAGGATAGAGTGAATTTCTAAGAGTTTATGTATGCAAGTGTGACTATTGGGTTCCTAAGAGTATTGTTTAGGATTCTACACAACACCTTCGTCCTCATGGTTCAGTGAACAGGCTTGGGGGTTTTAAAGCAAGTAATATTGGATTCTTCCACGAGATGGTTGGGAGGAAGAATATTCTTTGGGTGTTTGTTCACTTCGATAGTTATTCACGTTCTAAGATGTTCTAGTTATTATCCTTACATTTATTTTATGTTTGTATCTGTAGAATTTTATGAATGATAAATCTTTTCCAAAACCATTATATGTTTTCCGTAATAGGTAGGGGGATAAATTTATTTCTATGAAATTATCAATTCACTTATGCTACTATTTATACAAAAATACTGAGTAGAATCAGTAGGCTATTGTATATTTTCTTAATTAGAAACAGTATAATAATTCTGCATACAATTTTATCTATTAATAAATAATATACATAGATAAATAGTAATTAGCATTATTGCAGCTTTCTATAGGTTACACAGAATTAATAAGGATTTTTATTTTTAACAAAAGCTATCATAGTTCAACCTACCAACAAATTATTTATATCTAGGGATTATCCTAACTAAACCCCATAATTTAGTTTCCAGAACGATAGATCTTACCTAGATTTTTCCTGATTGCATGCTTTTCCTGAAAGAATGTCTATTTCTCTATTGCAATATCAAATGCTGCATTTTTATTACCGGCAAACCGAACATGTTGACGGGGTCCATCTTCTCCGATCATCACACCTGTAGGAGTGACAATAGCAATGTCGATAGCCTCGGCTCTAGGTTTTGTTAGAATCGTCGCAACTGTGGGTCCTTAACTCAGGTTTTGAGCTTGTTTCAGGGGTGGATTCTGAATCGGTGGTGGGTTCATTGGATGATTCTGAGTTTGTAGCAAGATTTGAGTTTGATTCTGGTTTTGGAACTGGTACTGCAACTGAATGATGTTTCCATCTTGCCACTTCGCAATCATTTGAGGGAAATTTTCAACATTATGGTTGCTTGTTGCACAGTATGTACACTGTGCATGAGGGCACTCCCTCTGGTAGTGGACAAATACTTTGTAGGTGTAACACTAGATGTATTCTTGGCCTCATCCTCCTTCTTGTCTGAATCCACCTCCTCATCCCCTAAATCCTCCTCGGAATCCTTTGGTTTACTGATATTGTGGTTGGGCTAGCTGCTGTGGGGGATTCGGTTGTTGCTGGACGTAGTGTGCTTCTTGAGCATACTGTTGTTGAGGCTGAGCAATTGACACTTGATTATACTGTGTTCGTGGTGTAAATTATGGTTGTGTTGCGAACTATGACTAGGGTTATGACTGCAATGGAATAAACTGCATTTGCAAAGGTGGTGTATACTGTACTGTTAGATGTACCATCTGCGGTTGTGACTACTAGATCGCACGGGGATCCTCTCCCTTTACAAAATATGAGCCATATGTTCTCTCTTGAAGTAGGTCGTAAGCTCGACAGTCTCTATCCTCGCGCCCTACTAAGTGACAAAAGGAGCAATAGAAGCTTTCTTCCTTTGTAACCATTTTCTACATGTAGCTATAGTTTTCATGTCGATGCTCATATACCTGACATGCTCTACACCATGGAACACCAACACAACTCAAAGAGTTCAGTGCTCCTAATAGAAAATAATTTCATAAAGATAGATAGGTGTCCTTGGTGTGTCCATCCATGGGACACTGCGTGCACCACAGGTCATCATGCTCTTATTTTTCCTTCTTAATATCTTGCAGCTAGAGCATCAAATTTTCTAGCTGCGCCTAAATGTGGTTCATGCCAATTGTAGTCTCCCCAATAGGTGAAACTTATAACTTCATCACCATCTCGAGGTCCTCATTCTGTGTCATCATCTTTTGTTGCATTAATAGATGTCTGATGTGCTCAACCAGTGCAACAATGACCCACTCTTTATGCTAAACATCGTTCATTTTTAAGATGACTCGGGCCATTAACATCTTAAACTGTTGTTCAAAATACCAAATAGTTTTGTTCAGAAACTGCTTGATCTCCTTGAGTTCTATAATGTATTGGGCCTCAGATTTTGGTTTCTTAAATTCCTCAAATATTTCTTCCCATATCTCATTTAGTGTTTTCGTCAAGGTCCCCTAAAGAACCTGCATGAATCTCATGTACCAGTCAAGCGCACGACCCCTGAGGGTGGTTTCCAATTGGCTTCTCTTAATATCATCGTCCACACTTTATCTGGCAGTCTAAACTGCTTCACATAAGAACCGGTACTACTGCAGGTCATGAGTCCCATTTCCATGGAATATTGGTAACTTCATCTCATCACCTGCCATTCTTAGCCTTCTTCCTACAAATGGTGTTCTACTGCTAGAATGTTGATGGCACGTCAGACAAGGCAATGTAGAATGCGCTTTTCTACCCGTTCGTGGAGTAGTGTGTAGAGTTGTGGACATGTTACTACTGATGTTCGAGCTTCCTCCTATCCTAAGCGTAGCCTGGTTCTGGTCATCGTCATCATCAGTGTAGGGTCACTTTGTCCAGTGTGGTTTTTCTTCACGGTCTTGCGTCTCAATTGCAGCAGGACCTTCCCATGTCCTATGCCTCTTCTCTTATCGAAACTTTGCTCCTCCCCTCGTACAGCCACTTGTTTCCTCATCGGCACTCATAGTTTCCTTGGAACTCATATCCTTCTACCCCTTATCTTGTCATTTTCCTCCCTTTTTTCGTCGTAGTGTCCATGGCCTCCACACACCATAGTTCCACTACTCGAGGTGCATTTTTAGAATACCCTTCTCATAGATAAGCATCTTAATAGATAATTGCAGAGACAACAAGAACCTACCTCATGGCCCATTGAAGAACTCTCTTTCTGCTTCGTTGTATGCTTTATTGGTATAGACTGCAAAGTTGGTGATGTATCCTTCTAGAATACTATCCATCCATACTTCAACAACTCATGAGGCTTTGTTATTGGTTTCTTGTAGCTCCTGGATCAATCTAGGGGTCCAGGACATCAACTCTCCTACTTTATGGTTATTCTTCTTATAAGTGAAACGTGCTAGCCAGTCATATAGTATGACTAGAAATTGGCAAAAGAACCATTCGTAGGGACTATCGTAGATATATCTATTGATCCACCTAGTTGTCGACAACTTCAGATTCTGATTCTCTGTTTCAGCAAACTCTCACAGTTTTAGGTCAAACCAATCTTCAGTCTCTAGTTTTCTTGGATGCCACAACATATCCTCCCTTCAGTTGCAATGAGGTCCCAGGAACGGATCCATTTGTTGGCACAAACCCACCAACAAAGCCTTGTTGACAAGGGTTCCCACTCTGTTCATGCCCAAACAATGTGATCAACCTGAGCACTGGCCCAGACAAGTTTGACCCTGCCCAAAAACACCTGCAGAGCGGATGAAGTCTCACTCGAGATGTCAAGGGAGAGTTGTAGGAACCAAGTTTTTGGCAGTAAGAAGGGAGGGTATGGCATCAACGAAGAAAATTCATAATCAATAGGTACTCCAGAGATAGTTATTAAGAATCACATCATTCATGATAGATCTATTGGCGTAACTAGTAGATCACTAACATATCACATCATTTCATTCATCCCAACAGTAGCATTCATTCATAGATACAGTAAACATTCATCATCGACATTGCATCCCATAAAGATAGGAAATAAATAAGAAATAATATCAATCTAGGGCGACATCTGTCATGTCATATTACTTATGCACAATAGATTGGCATCATACAGTCCTTCTCCATAGCAGGAGACTGAATTCATCATCGACATTGCATCCCATAAAGACAGGAAATAAATAAGAAATGATATCAATCTAGGGAAACATCCATCATGTCATAAATTACTTATGCGCAATAGATTCGCATCATACAGTCCTTCTCCATAGCAAGAGAATGAATACAACCCAAGATTCAAGAACTGGTACTAAAAGATCTCAATACCCAAAATATATGTCATGCCAAAAGTTCTCTGTCTCTATGTTTTCTTTTCTATTGCAATTCTAACTCTATATATAGGCTTGCGCTTTTACATCCAAGGTCCACTTCTAATTAACTTCTAACAAACAAGTGACCTATATCCACAAAATGTGGTCAATCGATAAAAAAATGCATAAGGAATTCCAAAAATGGTTATTCTTCCTCCTATCGTGTTGTTGTGGTCCTTGGAGGTGTCGTGTGAGCTTGTGCAGCATCCATGGTGCTGTGCAACTCACTTACCCAATACCTCTACCAACAATATCTATATAATTATTACTTGTTTAAACCTCTCACAATCGATGAGCTTGTAGTTAATAATTACCCAGATTTAAAATCCACATAGCTGAAAGGTTTAGTTTAAACAAAATACTCAATAACATTTTGTTATAGCCGAAAGGATTATATTTCACTTTTCAACACCTTTTGGGGTTAAATATTTAAAGATAACACAAAAAACGAGTCAATCTAATCTAAAATATAATCATAATACAAAATACTGTATAAAATTATAATAGAATTTCATAGCATAAAACAAATCTTCATATAGATTTTTACCATCTAAAGAATATTATTACAGGGTACGAGTTCGAAGTCTGTAAGGCTAAGAATCTTAACTATTTTACTTAATAACCAATAGTAAAAACCCTAGGTTCAAGCTCTTTATAGAGAACACCATAACATTTCCATAAACCAGTATAGAAACAACTTATACGCGGTATTCATTTCAACTCCATTCAATTCTTTGTAATAAAAAATTCGAAGGATTCATCCAACTAGGTGTTTACGTGTAGTAATATCTAAATCCAAGCAATGCCATAACAGGCCGAAAAACCTTTTTGAGAAAACACGAGTATATTGCTAGAACATTACTTTTACATTACACATTTGATAACCAAGGTCATACAACGCCTTCACATAAGTTAAAAAATTAGTATCAGCAAGAAAGGGTCGTAAACTTTTTCCTTAACTAAGCTGCTACAGAGTATTTTTGCACTTATTTATAAACAAGATATATATTATTAAATAGAATATACAGAAGGATAAAGGTTCACAATATCTTTTACACAAAGTAGTTTCAGAAGCGAAACCAGATAAACAATGAACAAAGTAACCTCATTTATATCAAATTTAGACTAGAACTGAGGGCATCCCAGTGGTCTTTGAACCCGTATAGAAAACAAAAAATGAAATGGCTATAATGGCTTAAAATTTCACAACAGGAGCTTCATTAAAAAAAAATCTCACAGAATCCACAGTCTGAGTCAAAGGGAGTTTTAAACATTTTAAATTGTATCTTAACACCGGAAGAAATAATTTACAGGAAGGTATCCCATGCATCTGAAGGGATCATATGATTCCAAGCCCAAGAGAAAGTTCTGACCCAACCACAGAACAACAAGGACCATAGGGTGCAGGGTGAACAGATCTTACCAAGACTTTTCGGCATCACCTTCAATGAAGCTCTGTTCAAACAAAACTACAACAAATGATGATTTGGAATGTCCTGCAAAAACAAGAATTCACAGGTCAAAACTATTATCGATTTATATATTAAAAAAAATGCACCAAGTTGGAGAATAAACATATAAAGGAGCAACTTACCCTTTAACCCATTCCTCTCTGTAATAGCCAAAGCTTGAAGTCGAAAAGATTCGAATCATTGAAGTCAAAAACCACAGGAAAGGTGTTAAATTAACTCTGGTCGGTTCATAGTGACAAATAGTGGTATCGAAGGTTGAAATCCCTTGGCTCTTCCCACCAAAACTCACAACGCAATTTTTTTAACAGTGGATTAAACCCTTATGGGTTTCTCTTAGGGTTTAACCCTAACAGCTGGAAGCCCCGTGAGCCTTTACGTGGGATTTCATTTAATTTTCACCCACCTCCACTTAGCTTCAAATTTTTTACCCTTTCTCTATAGTTAAAAATGAGTTTCAAAATCATAATGTTTCCATGGTATAACTACGACAAGCTAGATCAAGCACATCATAACAATCTTTGCTATTGTCACCTTGGTTGTTCACCACCTTAATTTGATAAGTGGTTTAGAACTAATCCTTTTCTTAATACACATGCATAACAAAGAAGTAAAAATGCTTTATCTTGCAAGCTAAGTAAGACTTGTAAAACCTGTTACCACCTAAGTTGTATTTAGTGGTTTTTATCAAGTGAGCCTGGTGAACTGGACAAGGATAACTTGTTCGGACTTCAAGAGACCTTTGGAAGTACTTCTGGGAAGTGCTTATTGTATCA
>LPNX010959632.1:89156-116464 GCA_001517045.1 Pseudotsuga menziesii
AAACCCACGAGCCTGGAATCATTATAGCGTTAGTAAATACTTAAACATAATGATGCAACCACACAAACTGTAAACTACGACAAGTAAGCAAGATATTCCAAATCTTTATGATAAAACAAATAAATCAATATTCAATGTAGTGATATTGTTTCATAATTGGAAATTGTCGAATTTGAGTTGTCACATTTCGAATTGTTAAGTTCTAGTTTAAGCTAAGTCCTAGGATGAAACGGAGAATGTAGACTTTACATTTTTCCTCTTAAAAACTATGTGAAGTCAGTTTAAGTAGTCATCAACTTTTTCTTTTTATGGATTTTGGAGTTGTTACAAGTGCATACTGAAGCATTTTGTTCTTTAAGGGACTATAAAAATCCAAGGCAAAGTTGTGTAGCGCAACCTTAAGTGGCTGAGTATTTTCTTTGACTAGAACAATTACAGACAAAACGAGTTAAATAATAAACCCTCATA
Source organism: Pseudotsuga menziesii (assembly GCA_001517045.1). Taxonomy (NCBI): domain Eukaryota; kingdom Viridiplantae; phylum Streptophyta; class Pinopsida; order Pinales; family Pinaceae; genus Pseudotsuga; species Pseudotsuga menziesii. Next base: position 89,625 of record LPNX010959632.1, read on the forward strand.
CAACTTAAACACATAGTTAAAACCTTTGCAAATCCCTTACAAGAGATCATGACATGTGGAGTGTTGAGATCTCTCTCGAGCCACAACACATGCAATTAAAACTTGTTGTTGAATGCACGTGGATTCACTGTCAACTTGTGTCTAGGGATGATTTTTAATCTTAGTTGAATTCGTAATGTTTATGCATTGGCAATCACTTGTACCTCCCTTTTAAAATGATTTCAGACCAAACCTTATGACATAGCACCCAACAATATGTATGGCCATGGCTAAGGTGACGATTATGGTGATTATTATCACCATAATCCGAAGTTTAAATCAAACCTTCAAACCAAGACATGCGCTATGCTTCCAACATTATAACCCTTAATCAAATCTTTTTAATATGCTGCTTTCCCATTTTGTTTTATGAAAGTAGGTTTATTAACGAAAGGTAGCTAAAACAAGCCTTAGTTTTTAGGCAAAAATACAAACATTGTATCATGTTAAAAATACAAACACTATATACTATAAATACACATTTGGTAGGTAAAACTTCTCTAAATATAAGTTGTTTTTGAATTATATAGCTTAGTTTACATATAACTACAATGTGGGTAATCAAACTCATTGTTGATTTACTTTAAAACTTATTTTTCTAAGACCTTTGTTTAGTTATGTAACTTCGTTTACATCTTATCACTTTAAATTAGAATGTGAGAAATCAAATTAAGTGTTGATTTTCTTTACACACTTATTTAAAAATAAAATATTTTTAAAGTTAGTTAATTATTAAAAAATAAACAGTGACAAGTATCATATAAATACAAAAATATAAATAACAAGACATAATATTATAAATATATATATATTAATAAATTGAAATAACAAAAAATAATATTATAATTTTTTCAAAACATAATATTATAAACAAAATTTAAATACAATTGAAAATTTCATTATATGATTATAATAATATGATTATCATCAAACATTTTAGGAATATTTAAGCTCATTTTAAGTGCCACCATTTGACTATATATATATATAATAACAAATGGAGAACCACCTTACAAAATTTTAAAATATATATAAAAACCTTGCGTATGTTTTCTCGGAAGATGTTGTTCTTAATTGAAGTTTAATTTTGAAGTAATGAAATACAATGAAAACTTCTACAATTATCAATGCTTTATCATTTTTATATAAATTTCTGCATTTCCCTATCACAATTATATTAACATTCAATTTATTAGTATTAAAAATTTCTTTATGTTCTCCAATTATCAATACTTTATCATTTTAATATAAACTTCTGCATTGCCTTACCACAATTATATAAACATTGAACTTATTAGTATTAAAAATTTCTTTATGTTGCATACATAAAACAGAAAATTATTAAAAATATCATAAAATGACATATACCTATATAAATTTAAATTTTAAAACTTATTAGCATAAGAAATTTCCGTACAGTTCACGCATAAAAACATGATAATTAAGAATGCCATGAAACGACGTCCTTTCATAACTTTAGTGGCCAAGTTAGTATATTATTCAAAACACAATAATTAAAAGCATTTTGAAAAAAAACACAAAAGAATTAAAAATATCATAAAAATACGTCATAACTTTATAAATTTTGGACTTATTAGTAGAACTTTTTATACAGTTCACCCCATAAACACATCATAATTAAAAATGTCATTAAACGACGTCCTTTCATAACTTTAGTGGCCAAGTTAGTATATTCAAATGGAGTGAGTGAGTTAAATTTTAGATTATTTGTATTTTTTTAGGTAAAATTTTTGACCAAAATTTGGCAAGAATTGCTGAAATTGCAATTTTAGTTTGTTGAAATTGCATAATTAAGATGTCACATGGATTATTTGGGGTACTGAATCCATTTTTTAACCAAATTGCAATTTCAACCACCAAACCTACAATTTCAACAAAAATTCCTTGTTCACCCACTTCCAGTAAATTTGGTTAACAAAAATCCAAATAATTTAGAGTTTAGTTCACTCCAATTCAAAATGTCTTGGTAGTAATGTAAAATGTGAATAACCTATAAAAATGCAAAAAAAATTAGAGAGGTTTGCTTCAATAGCTGTATTTTTAACATATAATATTAAGGTGATTTGTATGATAAAGTTTTTGGCATATTTAAGAGGTTTATTTTATTTTTAAGGATATAATATTTAGTTGATTTATTTGATCATGGTTTTTTTTAAATTTATGCGAATAGTTTAGAATTTAGGTCACTGCCATTTAAATGTCTTGGCCCATGGGTAATAATGTAAAATCTGAATAGCATATAAAATGCAAAAAAAAATTCTAGAGGTTTACTTCAATACCAATATTTTTAATATTAAGGTGATTTGTATAATAATGTTTTTGGACATTTTTAAGAGGTTTACTTTATCTTTAAGTATTTGTATGATTTTTTTTTCGATTTTAAAAATTTTGCGACATTCATATATATTATGTTTGTCAGTTATTGTTTTATTCGAAAAAGACTTTCGTTTGTTTGACTTTAAATCTTTTTATTAAAACTCTTTATTGATTTTAATTTTACTAAAACAAAATTGAAACTGAGAAGCGGCTGATATATCCTAGTTTACTTCTAAAAAGAATGAGCCACGCGAATTTGCCATTACCGCTGATTAGCAGGACAGATTACGGGACATTATCGCTTTACAGTAAATGAATAATGTGAATTCATATCATTCGGGTGAACCTATTCCAGATCCTCTATTTGCATAACCCTTTAGAGCAAGCAGTGGCTTTCATATCAATCTGCATTCAGAATTAATTACAATTTCTATTTTTCAATGTGGGTTCTACAAGTTATATCTGTCTCTTTCAATAATAATGATTATATATTTCATATTGAAGTCTAAGTTTTTCAAATTAATATAATTAACATAATTACTTAATTTTTGGTTCAGATGTTGTAATCATTTTAATTATTATATCCTTTAAATAAAGTTTATTAGTTGGATTGATTATTTCTCATTAATTATATATTACTTATAACTATTTTTTATCTATAAATTAATTATAAGATTTTTTTTATAATATATTGGTTAATTCATCTCAAATTCTAAAATTCCAAATGAGTTAAATTTAATAATATAATTATGTTTAAATAAAAAAATTACATCTTATTACTTTTATTTAGTTATTAACAATTTTGTGAAACCTGCATGATAATCTACCTTGGACATTTGCCGGCACCTGCAACTATAAATAATCCATCGCATTGCAGTTGGTATGTGTATCGCTGTTTAGCCAGAGATGGGGACAATACTGGCGCCTGAGTTCTTGATTTTGTTCGTTTTTTTGGGCACAGCAATTAGTCCCTCTTATCAGCGAACTACTCAAGGAGATGCACTGCGCCGTTTGCGGCGCAATGGTGGAAAAACAAAATGGGGATTTGATAATGCTCTAACCACTTTTATGAATGATTCGGAATATTTGACAGAGTCAAAGGAGGAGGGTCACATGCAAGAAGCCGATTATCTCCCGCACGGTCTGCCCGGACAGCCATTGGACATCAAATTCAAACAATACTCAGGATATGTAACAGTTGATAATAAGGCAGGCAGAGCGCTTTTCTATTATTTCACGGAAGCCGTCCAAGATCCCTCAAACCAGCCTCTTGTTCTCTGGCTTAATGGCGGTAAATTCATTATAATATTTGTGTTTTTCTGTAGCTTCAAATATTAATTCTATTGTCCAGTTTTCATTGTCTTGACAAACCGCTTGGCGCACAGGACCTGGATGTTCGTCACTGGGATATGGAGCAATGGCGGAACTTGGACCTTTTCACGTAAACCCAGATGGAAAAACGCTGTACTTCAATCAACATGGATGGAACCAAGGTGAGTATTGCACTATTTGGTCACGGTGATCTTTATATAGAAAACCTTGGTAATCGAATAGCATTTGTTTTAGGGATTCATTCGAGATATGAATTTGGATCTAAATTAGTACTGTGCATTCTTTGTACAGTGGCCAATGTATTATTTCTGGAGTCCCCCGCGGGCGTTGGATTTTCTTACTCAAACACGACCTCGGACTATATGCTTAGTGGCGATACACAAACGGGTAACTTGTAAAGCACTTAGTTTTACAGAAACATATTTCGTGATGGTAAACATTAGGCTAAACAGGCACCCAATTTTTTTCCAGCTAAAGACTCGTACAGATTCCTAGTCAACAAATAGACTTGTATACTATGAACAAATTCAAAGCCTATTCGATTTAGAGAGAAACACGGATATTTTTACGAGGCTGTTAACGATGATTCTGGAAGCATGATTGTAGGAAATTACATTCCAGAATTGGCTGCAACTATTTTACACCACCAAAGGTTGTCACAGGCGCCATTCATTAAACTCAAAGGAATAATGGTGAGTTATAAAGACAAAATGTTTTGTAACATTGAAAAACTAAAATCATTTTGGTTGTACATTCAAACACAATAAGAAAACTTTATTTATGCTCAAGCTCTAACCTATAAGAATATTCGGGCCAAAATATTGATTCCCGTGGACATCGTGCTAAATTGTGAGATTATGAAATTCAGGCCAAAATATTGATTCCCGTGGACATCGTGCTCATTAAATTTATGCAGGTGGGAAATGGCCTAATGAAGAATGATACAGACGCTATTGGAGAAATTACGTTCGCGTGGACACATGCGTTGATATCGGATCAAATTTACGAGGTTCTAATCTCCATCTGTAACCAATCAAATGCAGATGCGAATCATTTGAGCTTTTGCGATACAGATTTGGTTTATGCCGAGATGGGAAATATCAATCCGTACAGCATCTATGCTCCCTTATGTGGTACATCAAAATTGACCAAGGTATGCAAAAAGCAAGCTTCTAGAATTTCGGACTTCCCATATTTAAGTTTTTAAAAGTTCAGAAAACTCCATAGAGCAATAACAACAAATCTTTGTGCTGAACGAGATGGCATGTTTTGAATTGTCAATACGTTTAGAAAACACCATAGAACAATAACAACAAATCTTTGTGTTAAACCAGATGGGATGTTTTGAATTGTCAATATTACAATTGATGACCATATTTTTATCATTTTACAATTGATGATTATATTTTTATCATTTTACAATTGATGATGAGTTTTATCATTACTTTTTATAAAAATTGGAGAACAATAAATTAGTAACTGAATGGCGGATAAGAAATGAAATCAACATCATAAGATGGAGAATAAGAGGTGATCATATTTTTGTGTGCATGTTTTTCATGTTAAAAAGGCAGAAACCGCAATTCCAGGATATGATCCTTGTATTGATGGCTATGTAGAGGCCTATCTTAATAGGCCTGATGTTCAAAAAGCCATGCATGCAAACGTAACACACGTATCTTATAAGTGGACTCAGTGCAGGTAACACTCCTTAGACCTAGTAACTAGTAATCCTTAATTTAGCAGCGAACTAATGGAGCAAATATTTTCATCATACGACCTAATAGCGGTCTTCTTGATTGAAACGATTCTGACTCCTAAGATGATTTCTTTGAATGTGTTATCTTTCACCCACATGCCAGCAATCTTATTAGTAGTAATTGGAACGATTATGCCTCAACTGTGTTACCAATCTATCGTCACCTAATTACAGAGGGGTTGCGAATACTTGTCTACAGGTATTTATTTTCATATGACTTCTTCTATGGTATTCTATTCCCTCTGGTGCATCACGAATATATTATTTGATCATCAAAATAGTTTATCAACAGCGTTTTCTTCCTTGGTTTTCAGTGGAGACACGGATTCTATTGTGCCCGTGACCTCTACGAAACTCTCCATCAATGAGCTCAAACTTCCAATAGAAACTCCATGGTACCCCTGGCTTAATGGCGATGAGGTAATTAATTTAAATAGAAAGTCCTGAAGATATTGATTTTTATGGCTAGATACACTTTGACTCCATGCATACATGCTCGCCAAAATTGTGCAGGTGGGAGGATATACCGTAATTTACAAGGGGTTGACATTTGCCACCGTTAGGGGAGCGGGACATGAAGTTCCGGAATATCAACCCTCCAGGGCTTTCACATTGTTTGCAAGCTTTTTGGCAGGAAAGCCCTTGCCAACTTAATTTTATTGGGTGGAATTTGTTGACTCTGCATTCATCAAAGTTGATCCCAGATCGCAGTAATTTTTTCTGTTTGGTCTGCATTCATAACGGTTGTTTCCTAGTTTAGTTTGCATTCTCAAAAATAGTTTTTCGCCCGTTTAAATTCGAGGGGTTTTAAAGGGATATTGGAGCTAGAATGTCCATTAATGCTTAAACATATGAAAGTTTTTTGAATAAATAATTGAAATCTAAAGGTGGCAGAACGGTATTAATATAAGTTGAAATTTGTATGGAAGGTGGTGGCATTATTGTAGTTGTGTTAAGATGGTTCATCATTTATATTTTGTTGTGTTAAGATGGTGTTAATCTCTTTTAATAATATTCGGAGTTGAAAATATCCTTCTTTATGTTAATAGAAATTGCATGTTGACAAATACCATAAAGAGATACTAAGTTATTTTTTCTCACAAATAAATTCACAAAGTAATTTTTAATTATGAGAATTTACACCATAAGCATAATTTCACAAATAAATATTTTGTAAATAATATAATGAAATTTTCATTTAAATAAATGATGAAAGTAAACTTATAGGATTTTTCACCACAACCATAACAAATTCAATTATTTAATTTTTTTTACTTTTTAATCAAATAAAATTAAGTGATTCTTTTAAAAGAAATTTCTCTACAAATACATGGCAAATAATTAAAAACAACCATTTTACATGTATTCATTTTATAAAGTACTAATAAAAATACTTTGAATTACAATTTAATTATTCAATTGAGAATATGGAAATTAGTATCATTATTATGTTTTTAGCACAAGGAATGGGTCTCAAATCGATGCAAAGTGTCCAAGGAGAAAAAATATACCTTGATCCTTAAAAGAATATTTTAGGAATTTAGGACCAAGAAAGAGAACTCAAAAGTCACTATATAGCTTCCTAAGAGATATTTTATCCTCTATGTGTGGCCATTTGCATTATAAGGTTTTAATAAGTCTAGTGGCCCTAAATATGGCTAGAGAAGTTCACAACAAACAAAACAACTTTACAAATAAGTATTTTGTAAATGACTTAAATCAATTTTTTCATCTACATAAATACTCAAGAATAATTTATGAGGTTTTAAACTCAAACCACAACAAAGTCAATCATTTATTTTATATTATTTAAACTACTAAATTTGCATGATTAATTTATGAGGATTTGCACAGGAAACACAACAATTTCAGAAATAATTAATTTGTAAATGACTCAATAAAATCTTTCATTTTTAATATTATTTAAGCAAATAAATATGGAGCATTCTTAAAATTGCAAATAATTAAAAAAATAACAAATTTTAATTATTTCTACTATAAAATAGCAATAAAAGTGATTGTATATTTTTAATGATCTTATTAAATTTTTGTATGGATATTAGTATAATTATTAGGTTTTGAGTGCAAGAAATGGTTCCTTTGACATGATCGAGGGCGTAAACCTCATATGGGGTTCGCTCTATGAACATACATAGGGTGTGTAATAGCCCTAGTTTCACTATTAAGGATTTCTTCCAAAGTAATTTTTCTCAACCCCTCTCCAATACACCTTTACTATTTGAAAACAAAATATTTTGACTACATATCTTAGGTATCCACTTTTTTCATGACATTTTTCATACATCTTTTTTTAATCCTCATTATGATGACATGACAAAAACCTTACAACCCCAAGAAACATTGCAAGGTCAAATATGAAATCTTAAGTAGTGAGCTAAAATATTTCAAGATAGGAAGAATCCCCTAAACAATTGTATTCACACAACATTCACACAACTCATATTTATTCAAAAGCTAATATAACTTCACACAATCAAACTTATACAAACTTAGACAAATTTTCTATTCAAACCCTTCTATAACCTATTATACCCCTAGACACATAATTACAAACCCCATTATGAGTAGATGTTTTTTATTTATTAAAAATACCCCTTAACCCTTATATACAAGGAAATATATTGCTTCCATATTTTTAGTACTAAATACCACAATATAAACTCACATAGTATAATATTAACTACTTAGTGAACTTCCTATGAAAAAACTCCACTATGTTTTATTTACAAAACCATTCCCATAAACTAATACATGCATTGAAAGTAATAACATAACAAAAATGAATATTTACCTTGTCCTTAAATAAAAACGAGTACAAGAAAAATTACATTATAAAATGGGGCTGTAAGTCATGTTTTATTCTATCAAATACAACAACACAACCAATTTATGGAATGCTAAGTGATGCAGCTAAAAAAAACTCCCTAGTATAAAACATCAAAATATTCGCTAATAGCATCAACTCTCCACACTTAGGGAAATGGGCCATGAGCTTACCCATGCCAGACGCTTTCTTATGCTAAATGCTAGCCACGCGATAAACCACAACCACACCCAAGTCTCGGTCAAACCTATAAGCAATACCAACGTTGGAAACAAAACAAATTACAATTCTTCTAACAACATACTGACATAATAATCAAATCTACAAAGAAGTTGTGAATGGAAACCAATCATACTTATAAGTAGAAGTCAGGAAGAGTTGACCACGAGATGAACACGAAACCCTTGTTAAATGCTCGGTTTTCGTGGTGAGCAGTAAAACCTTTAGTCAACGTAGTAAACACTAAGTTGGAGAGGTATGGAGTGAAAACAAAATCTCCAAACGCTCGTTCGCATGGTGAAAATGATAAATGAAGCCCTCGGGGAGGCTGTTTTGTGAACCAAGCGTATCCCAGCACACTGAATTAAAGGGTCTTTCATCAGATGCTTGTGTGTAAGCAGGGGTACGCTCCAGCTACCTGCCAAGTAATAAATGTGAGCCTACCTTCTCATCTGTCCTATCTGGATAGTGAAAACCATAGTATAATCGTTTCAAGCATTATTCAGGATATAGTGGTTTACGATTGTAAGGAATACCAAGGCATATATAAAAACAATATAAGAAATTGTAAGCCGAAGGCATAAATCCGACCACTAAAATCGTAGATTACCAATCTCTTAGCCTCTTCGTATTATGTTGTTAACTTTTTAATTATGTTGATAGTCCTTTATATGCTGAGTTTTGGGGTGAATTAATATTTATGTTTTTTTATCTATTGATTAGAATGAGACAATTGTAGTGTCCAAATTGTGGATTATATGGGCATCCTCCAAAAATAATAATTAATAATTTCAAAAAAATAAAAAATACCTTAATTAACATGTTATAAGTACTAGCTTAACTCCAATCATTCTAGAACTATTGGCTTAAATTCAACTTTAATCACAGCTATATCGGATAACTATTAGATAGAACTATTAGCTTAACTCCAATCATTCTAGAACTATTAACTTAACTTCAAATCTAATTACAGTTATATTGGATAACTATTAGCTAAACTATTAGGTACAACTATTAGCTAATAGTCCAATGATTTTACAACTATTACCTTAACTTGAACTCTAATCACTTAGGGCTTAGTCCAAGTGCATTTGGCATCTAGGAGTCTAGCTAATATGCACTCATGTAATAGTCGAACTCGTCATCAAATAGTTCTAAATCCTAATAAACTCCTCCAAACTCCTAATGAACTCCTAATGTCCCTAATATTTTTTATTATATAAATATGTGATGGATATAAATTAATCAAACCTAAGATCAAAAAAATATTCATTGGAAAAGTTTTAATCAATTTTTGTGTGTTCTTGGTTGCAGTTTTTGGAATTTACAGGTTCTTGGTCGCAACTTCTGGAATTTACAGGTACAACTTTAGAAGCCATCTTTGGATTATTATATTTTCTTTGTTTTTCAAATGTATTAGGCCACCAAAACCTTCTTTCCTCCTTAGATATTTCCTTCTTGCTAGCAAATAAATGAACTTGCATTGCTAGTCTCGGATGTACTTTGTTCTGTTCTCCTTTTCTTAAAGGTGTTCCAGACATCGCTTGCATGCATAAGTGATGTATTTCAGTTCCATTTAATGATATCGAAAGTACTCTAATGTGCATGGACTTTAATTGGTTGCCAAAATTGATTGAAATCATATGCCAAATGCTTATATTAAATCATTTACCCTTGTTGTCTTTCTATTAAATGTTTAGATTGACTCCATTGCGTGTGGTGTGAGTAAGCTGGGTATTTTAACAATGCCTTTGTGTTGTTGTTTTAAGACAAGGGTGCAAGATTTTATTAACTGAGCCTGTTTTTACATCTATTCAGAACCCTCGGTGATTTTTCCCCTTGCTATGGCAGAAACTCTTTTGGGCTTCTTGTTTTGCGTCAATGGGTTTCTTTTCTATTGCTCTTTATGGCTCTATTTTCAATATTATTGAACCCTACGAACTATGTCCGACAACTCGATGATAATAGGGTGGATTAGTTTTAACATTGAAGTGATTATGCCTTTGCTAATATAAACACTGACTAATTAGAACTTAGAAAGAAAAATACATCAAGCTTAGTTTGTAGCTTCTTCATTGGAAAAATATTGAAAATATAGAACTTGAACTTGAAATTGTAAAACTCAAGAGACTAACCACATCCAAATATTTGGTTGAGTCATTCCCAAGTGATTACTTTGCAATGGAAATTGTAGGAGACCTGTGCCAGGACAATCACTCTTTAAATTGAAAACTATCACTGCAAGGTTGCATGTTTGTTGATTTCTGTTAGTGAGAGACATGGGGTCTTCACTTAGTGAAGCTATGCCATAACACGTTCGTTCATGGCATATGAAACAATACCCCTATTTTCAAAAAATATTGGAAAATACCTCCAAAAATCATTTTTTTAACCCCCTCCCAATATGCCTTGCCGATTTAAAAAAACCCCTATTTTCCCTATATATTGCATGTATCCATTTTTTCATTTACATTTTTTATACCCCTTTATATTTCTACCTAAGGGAAAAAAAACTAAACACAAGAAAGGGAGACACTTGATAGGCGCCCTTAGGCAAATCACTTTATTAGGAATTAAAATGTATCACACGATGTCAAAACAAATAAGAGAGGGTTTATTTGTACCAATCTCAAACAGTAGTGTGTAATTGCTTCAGTAACTGCTTGAAGATGTGGACACTGGATATATATCCAACTCCAGAGGCTGAGAGGCCTTTTTAGTTGTAGTAGACTTTTAAATGCGTTCATCGACAATCACGCATATTTTACTGCTCCTTTGTTTCAGAGATTCAATTAAACAACAAATATCATAGAAATAAAACAATAGCATAGAAATAAACAGCAAATAGCATATAAATAAACAAATACGAGAACTTCACTGATATGAGATCCTGGACCAACTTCATGTTGCTCTAGTTCCTTTGGAAAAACTTCTGACAAAAGGATCCTGTGATGATTGGACCATGACTGAACCAAGATTCTTTCCGAGGTAAAACAACAGGAAAATATGAATAACAAAAACACAAAAATCAAGAGACTTTAAATGGAGTAATCTTTTTTACCTGCTCATTAAGAGCCTGAATCTGGGCTGTGTTTGCAGATGCAGTGTTGGGGCATTGCAGACCCATAACATGGTGGCTCACTTGAGGCTGTTTGGAAGGGTATGGACCCATATTGAGCATTTGACCGTATCCTGGAATGTTTAGCAGCTACATTCACAACTGGAACTGGAGGATTATTTCACCGAGAACTAGCAACTGTGGCAGTTTTAGACCCCAGTGCATTGCCCTTGCTTGAAGGGTTTACTGGAGCTGCTTTCTTGTTAACTTCTTTTCCACCTTTGCAAAACTCCCTTCGTTCCAGTGCATTGTAACTAAAAAGGCACAGAATCAAAAACTGATTAAAAAATGTATCACTAATATGTAAACAAATATTCCCATTATTGTAGTGCCATAAAATCCAGAAAAAAACCAAAAAGCAGGAAAAGAGAACAGAAAAAGAAGATACCTATTCATGATTCCACCATTTATTAAATCACAGTATCTCTTTAACCATTGCATGAACTCTATATTGTCCATTGGTCGCCCTTTTACAAGTTTATTAACATCAATGTACTGCATGAAACCTCATATTAGATCCATCTAGACGTCTTGTTGAAAGTAATAACCAAACTAACGCCTGCTGTGTATTTTCCCACATTTACAGTAAAAAATGGAACTCTCAACTTTCAAGACAGATCTTGCCATCTTCTAACAAAGGTAATACTTGATTATATTCTTGAGAAGCAATTAACTTTACTGGTATTCCTATATTCAACCTGTTGTTAATGCTGCTGTAGCTTAAATACTCATGCTTAGTCTGGACTCTGATATCAAAGATTTACTGATGATGCCAGCTGCCCCATCTGTAGTGTAAGCTGATCGAGATTCTCCTTTCTATTACAGAAATTGCTATATTCAGGAACAACGTCATCTAGATCCTTACTACTCTCCTGACTCTCTATATCAGTCCCCTCCGTGTCTATTGGTTGTGGGCTCTCAGTAAGAAACTGTTCCCAAAACACATCATTGATCCTTTTCTTGGCTATCTCATTACACATGCCTTTACCTGTACCTCCAGGGCCAATCCTTCGGCCCTTTCCATTAATTGAACCCTCTTCCAAAGTAGTCTTTTCTGCACCATATGGCAATCTTACCTCAACATCTACTGCTTCTAAATTTGCATCATTGCTACCTGTCTTAGATCCTATAACACTTCTATTCTCAGGACTACCTGACAAAATAGATTTTCCTGCAGCATCTATTTTACTTACTTCATGTAAAGAAGAGTGAGGACTCAAACTCAAGTTACATAGAATGCCAGAATGAAGGGATCCTACTAACCCCTCTGATGCTTGCATATCTCGCGATCTCAAAGATATGGACATATCTGGCAACCTAGATGAGGAGTTCAAATCTGATAAAGCTAAAGATGTATAAATATCCGAAACCCCCAAATGAACATGCATATCAGGGAAACAAGGCTTTCCATGCATCTTTGTAAGAGATGACCCTGAGGAGTGACTTGGAGGACTTCCACTATCCTTTGATTTGTCATGAGCATTAGCGGGAAGTGTAAATTTGAGCATATAGATCTGTAGACAAAAGCAAAACTCACAAAGAAAGATCTCACAATTTATTCAGCAATTGAAGAATGAAACGGTGCAAAAGGCTTGCAGCTGTGAATGCTTTCATTAATCAAAAAAGTAATCCAGATAATAATTACAATGATGTAAAATGGCTTTAATAGCCACAAGCAATTCGAATCCACATGAGGAAGTTCGAATTGATGACTCTACTTGACTGTAGGTAACCAAGACTTGTCTAAATCACAATTGGAGTTCTAAAACACAACCAACTGTTACATTTAGTATTAAATAATGTTTAACTGAATGTGGTAGGTGAGAAAAGCGCCCCACATGTGTGCAATTAATTAAACCATGATTTAACTGAATGTAACTGACTCCTAACTTGGCTTGACTAGTCATCAACTGAAGTTAAGGACCCAGTAGTTAACTGTCCTTGTCTAAATCATAACCGAAGTTCTAAAACACAACCAAATGTTACATTTGGTATTAAATAATGGTTAACTAACTGTGGTAGGTGAGAAAAACGCCCCACATGTGTGCAATTAATTAAATCATTATTTAACTGAATGTAGAGAGCTAGAACTGAATGTAACTATCTCCTAACTTGGCTTGACTAGTCATCAACTGAAGTTAACTGACCTTGGTTGGTTTCAGCACTCCCAATTGCTTCCTAAATTGTAGGGATTGATCTAGGAGACTCCTAAACTTATGCAATCAAGTGCAATAAGTGGAAGTGAGCCTCAATTAGTGTTCCCCACACTTTGGTAACTGAAACATGTGCCCCAATTAGGTTAAGTTTAACCAATGGTGCTAATGACTATAAATAGACTGGAAGGACTCCCGATTTAGACATGACTCCCGATTTAGACATATGACCAAATTTGGACAAGGGAGGATTAATAATCCTAACAGGAAGATCATCAAAAAAGTTTTTAAATGCATCCATGGATGTTTCAAGCTTATCTGGAGAATATCTGTTGAAAGCATCACTCTTACCATGATCGTATCTTACAATTTGGCTACCAGTACATCCATTTTCCCCAGTCTCCAAGACCTCATCATGATTTGGCAGTATTCTTTTCTTGTTTGTAGTAGCAATATGAGCAATCTTATCATGATGTTGAACAAGATGTGCCACAAAGTTGGGATTCTGCACAGCTTTAGCCAAGAATGCCATCATACGATGTTGTCGTTGTTCCATCACTTGCAACCGCTCTTCCAACGACTGCAAGTCAAACTCTGTACCATGTTGATGTTGCTTCAGTCTGACTAATTCAATCACCAACCCTTGTTTTTCCTGTCTAAGCTTCTTAGTCTCATCTTCAAGCTGTTTGATCTCAACACATGCTCCTCCAGACAAACTATCTCTTTTCTGCTGCTGTTGACTATGGCTATGAACTGGATTGCATCTGTGAATGTTTTTCAACAAATGCCGATGACCTCTTAAAAACCTCTCATTTGTGAATTCCCACCATTCCGGATAAATTTTGTGAAAACCCTGTTCAAATCTAAACAGCCAAAACAATTGGAAAAGAGTCACATAGTAATACAACAGTAAAATGAAGCTTCCTAACTGCAATCTCAAGCCTGTTATGCTTCATAATCTAATTGGCACCCCAGCTATAGAAACCTTAACAAAACCCAAATCCCCATTTAAAGAGATGACAACAATCCAAACTTTTGAAGATGGCAATGATTTATATGGGATTTCTGTGTTGCATAAGTTATTGGATGAACTTGCAAATCAACAGCTGCCAAAGGTTTTAAACTTTTATCATTAAAAGGTACATTGGTGATTTGGACTTGGTGTCCAGTCTGATATGTTGGCACTTCTGCCATGGGTTGGAACACGAAGCAAAGCTTTGTATAGTACTTGATCTAATTTTTGTAACTCCATAATACAAGATCCATATTTTCAAATTAATTTAAACGAAGAAAAAAATACAAGCCATCTATGTTTTGCAGCTTCATGATATTATGTGGTTTTGCAATAGGTTTCATTAAATTGTCATAGATGAAACAACCAAACTAACGATAAATGTGCCAAAGGGATGGTGTCGGTTCACCGGTGACACTGACCGAGTATCAAGTCATCTACTGGGGTTCAATCCTTGTTGTGGTCTATCCACCCGTATTGCATCAGTTTCAAAGCTATGTAATCAGAAACAGGATATGAGGCAAAGAATTTTGGAGGATAAGAAACATTACCCCGTCCTCCTACGATATATTATGCATATCAAAATTGATGATTTGCAATTTCCTCATGTAGTGTCAAGACCCCTCGCAGCATCTATTTTAGATGCAAAATTGACTCAAAGCGTATTAATGTAATATCAATACCTCCTCCCATCATATATTATGCATATAAAATTAATTAGTAATGTACTAATGCAGTGCCAAGTTGGAAATGCATATGAGAACATACACGAGAACAAAACGTTTGCTAGTCTAACTTCTGATAACATAAATAGATTAGGCTAGGTACAATATTGGGGAAATTTTCAAAGGGCTGAATCTGGATGCATGCCTCTGGCAGTTTTCAGAGATATAAGGTTGGGTGCAAGTCTTAGGCTAATCTTAAAAGGACAAGGCCAGGTGCAAGATCCAGGCTTTTCGCTTTTTCTTGAAGGGATGAGGTTGGGTGCATCTTTCAACTTTCAAACGGATAAGGCCAGGTGCAAGTCTCGGATAAAGAAGTCAGGTGAAAGTACCAAGCAATTTTTGAAGGGATAAGGCCAGGCAATCTTTGAAGAGATGAGACTGGGCACAATTTCTAGCCAATCTTTGAAAGGATGAGGTCGGGTATCAGCAATTTTCAATTGGATGAAGTCAGCTGCATGCACGGGGCAAATTTTAACGCGATAAGGTTAGATGCAAGTATTGGGCAATTTTCAATGAGTTGCTACTGGTTCAACTTTCAGGCGACTTTGACAGGGATGACACCAGATACAAGTCACATGCAATTTTCAAAGTAATAAGGCCAGATGAAAGCTTCGCGCAACATTCAAAGTGATAAATCATGGGCAATTTTCAAAGGGACAAGAACATGTGTGAGTGGGACTCGATTTTCCAAGAGATTAGGTTAGGTGCAAGTTGCGGGATTTTTAAGGGGATGAGAGCCGGGTGCAAATTGTGGGCAATTTTCAAAGGAATACCACCGGGAGAAAAATCTAGACAATTTTCAAAAGGATGAAACCTGGTGCAAGTCCCAGGCAATTTTGCCGGATAAGCTACCCTCAACACTGAGACCTGACCTCTGAGCCACTCTTTGCATAAACTCAAAGAAACAAAAAACACCTAGAAATACAAATACCCACATAATCAATTCAGAGGAATTTATACATTCATGTAGAGTTGTACTTACATATGTATTCAGCTACCTGACGAAGCTGGAGAAGTTGTTGTGCTTGAAGGAAGTGGGAAGAAGGACACCAGAGAATTCAGTGGGATTCCACACAATAAAACTGTTGCCATTGGGGCTCCATGACACCATAGCATTCGTGGCCGGGTCATCCACCATATCGTATGTCTTGGTTAAGAAAGGGGGCGGCCCATTGCTGCTGCCGTTTTGCGAACCCTCCATCGCACGAAATCAATCGGAATTTTACACCAAACAGTACCAAATTCGCATCATTCGATCTGTTTCGAACGCGCAAATTCGTCCAAGAGCCTACTAGAATGGATTGAATATAATCTTGCGCGGGATCAATGAGGATCTAGGAATATAATATTGTCTTTGATTTTTGCAGTGTGGAATTCATAGTAGAAAATATAGACGACCGCGAAAGAAACCCCATTGACCAGCCGACCGCCTCGGCCGTGTTCACGCAGGAGCAGTTCAGAACCAAGTTCATGTAGGAGCAGAAGGACAAAATGTGTAGTTTTGCAGAGAAGGGCATGGGCAGAAATTTGGAATAAAATTACCCTAAACATATTGGATATTTATATACTTAAAAAAAAAACCCTTATTACCCCTAATATACCACCAATATATTGACTTTAAATTTTTTAATTTTTAACCACCCCAATATGAACAGACATGATATCATATTGGTCCCTAGGTGACGCCCCCGTGGTGAGAGATTCCATGAGCAAGGATGAAATATTGTTATATAGGTAAATTAAATAGTAATATGTGACCCTCGGCGGATCTTTTACCTAAATTCACAATAAACAGACCTTAAATGGTCCTTCAACTTTCAAACATATTTAAAATAAATTTAACTTACATCTTTTAATTCCAATCTATCTAGCCCAATTTGTAAGAAATATTAATCACTCACTGATCCATAATCCAATCAAACCACTGTTATCCACCTGAATGGCACCTCTTCGTCTGAGTGCCGACATCCCTCATGTTGGCACACAAAAGGACATCTATGGATTGAGGTTTGCCCAAAACATTATAGATAGGTTTATGATGAAATACATTCCTCATCACTCCAGCTAGTTACTTTGACTTTTAATCATGTCAAGTCATATTTGCGCCTTTATATATGCGCAACTCACAGATCATACGTGAGTGTCGGGTGTTACAAGTCACGGATGGATGTATCCGCAGGTTGCTCTTGTGGAAATTCGCGGATCATTCGCAGGTTGTCCTTCTCCATACCTGCGGATATGTCCATTGACATTTAAAAATAAAAACACGGGTTTATCTAATATTAGTTAAGTCATTTACCTTAATCTCCTTAACTACTTCAACCTCCTCAACCTTTGAAACTGCCTTATTTCTCCAATTATAAATACATGCCTTGGGGAGGGTATGATATACATTTTGGAGAGAAAAGTTATGCTGGTGGATTTTATACAGAATTCTTTGGAGCAGTGGAACTCAGAATCCTTTGGCCACAGAGGAGTCCTTGTCTCAGGCATTGGGTTGTAACCTGAACGCTTTAATTAATTTTAATAAAGAGAATCCTTCTTCCATATGTGTTTCATGTATCTTGGTTTGATAAATGTTTATGTTTCTTTATTTCATATGTAATTTATCTAACCTACTTATATATATATGAATCATCTTGTATATGGAAGATTGACTCTTGACATGTGAAGGAGTAGCAACCTTGAAGACTTTGGAGGTGAAGTGGAGCAGAAGAGGACAAGCAAGGATCAACCTTCATGAATCAAGTAAGTCTTTCTTATCGTCCTATTTCCTTTACTGCACTCTAGAAGTCAATTGTCTACAAGTTAATTGAGTATGTTGGTAACCCCAGACCTATGGTTATAAGGTGTCCATAGTGACAGAATTGGCGACTCCACTGGGGAAGCCTAGACTATTCTAGGTTATTTCTGTTACCCCTGACCAGTTTTTGCTTTGAAGTCTATGTGTGATCTTGTATCCTGGTTCATACCTGCCTCAGTATTTGAAAGTCTTTTGGGTTTTTCTTTGTTTTTGAGGAAAATTTTATACCCATCCACGAGTTTCTCTTCTGCACAGTTGCAGATACAAGTTTACATTTGTGTGTTGCTATACTGAGCAGTCGTGGATCATCTGCGGGTTGCCCTTCTATACAGTCACAGATATGCCTAGAAGTAGGGATTTTTTTTAACTGAAAATTTGCTTGTTCTTTTCTTTGTATAATCCCTGTTTTTGAGTTGATTTTTTTTATGAATGCTATGTAGCTTGTCTGAATACTATTGGTGATCACATTTTGTGCTTTTTCGAAATCCTTTGAGTGTCTTTTGCTTGGCTTATTTACTATTTGCATGCTGAAGTAGTTGGCATGTTTGGGTAGTAGGGTAAAGTGTCTTTGTCCAGATCAGTGATCAGGGTCTTGGGCTTTGTTTTTTCCAGTTTGTCTTTTGACAGTGGCTGGTTGTCACTTGCCTTTATAAGTCTAGAGTGTTTTAGTAATTGTGTACACCCAAGCTAGGGTTCCTAGCCTTCTTTTCTTGGTGGTTTGTTGGTTCTGTTAGCCTGTTTGCTTCAGTTTGTTGCTTTTATAGAGTCAATAAGATTCAAGTTTGCTCAAGTACAGTGCATTGTAGGTGCATAGTAGAATTTTTAGTATTTTTAAAAAGTGAAAAGAAAACATTGTTAAACTTTTGCATTTTGTTTTTTGCATAAGTAGTGTTTATTTCAGTTTAAAAATATAACCTCAAAAGCTACAAAAATATAGGCTTAGTTTCTTTCATCATTGCTTTCAGTTCATCAATACATATTTGCAAAAAAGAAAAAGAAGTTTGTTTTTTATAATGGTAATTTTGCTTTGAATACACCTTTACTTCCATTTATTTCTTGTTTGAGTAAAAAACACCACAAGTACACCACTCCATTTCCTTCTGAGTAAGAAACAACCCTTTAAAATAAACGCATAATTTAAAATTTACTAGTAAGTTTTGTTTTTTAGGGGCCTTTCACCTACTAGCTTAGGCTAGACTTGTGGGCTAGGGAGTGTAAAATTCCCACAAGTTATAAAACTCAGATGTAGTGGACCTTTCTTAAGGTAAATCCTTGACTTTATCACTCTTTATGGGAAGCTCCTCTCAAACAGGAGTTAAGCATGAGGCTGCGTGGAGGCTTGGACAGAGGAGATAACCGTCCAAATCCTTGTGAAAGCATAATTCAGGACTTTTGCGCATCTGGGGATTCTTTCCTAGATAGAGTTTTGGGCTTAGCTACCCTTCCCATGCGTACGATTCCGGCTTGCAACTGTCCCCCCAAACTGTTAATATAGCCAAGGTAGCCTTTAGTCTCTTGTCTTTTAGGGTTCATACCTAGGTAGACCAAAAGGTTATTTCTAGTTCACCTTGAATGAGCTTGGAAGGTAACCCTTGTTGAAAGTGTAGGAGGGCGGTGGGTGATTCCTCCGCTTGTACCTAAGAACCACTTCAAGGACGCCAAGTAATCGTTCATTAGCTTTCTTCGGGAAAGTATATTTTTTACCCTAGTTTGATTGCTTGAGGCTTTAGGATTTTATAGTGTATGCTCTGTGGTTTTGCTTGTGTTTAGTTGGCCTTAGGGTGTGATTTGTCAAATTTCTAATTCTAGAGGACCAACCTGTTAGAAGGTCAACAAGGTTGAGAAACCTTCCTCCTATCACCACATTGGAGCCTCCAGCTTTACCCCAAAGGCGGAGATTAGACATTGACGGTTCATTTGAACCAGTAGGGATAAGTGAAGTTCTTGGTGAACCGGAGCTGATAGCTAACCGTTTTGATTTTGACACAGTTGAGATAGAAGAATTGCAGACTGATGAGTTTGCAAGAAATTTTAACACCCCCTTGACTGATTTAAACGATCATGTGATCATTCAGGTTAGACCTTTTGATTCACCAGTGTTAGGTGTCCTTGTGGGTAGGATCATGTCTTATGTGGAAGAAAGTCCTTTTGTGTTCACCTCAAACCTTCTGGTTGAAGGGGTTTTACCTCCCCCGGTAAGTGCCCCTAGATCTAGTTTACCTTCTACACCTTTGACTTCAGCGAGCCTGGTGGTTCAACCATCGGTTCACTCAAACCTAGTAGGTACTTCTGGTGACATGGTTATTGGGATCCCCAGTATACCTACCATTCCTTCTTCCTTTCCTTATACTACCTAGAGTGGTCCAGTAGGATCCTCGGCCTTTGTCCAAGGATTTCCTTAGAATGGGGGGCACATTCCCCCATCCTATCCATACGTAGGTCCATCTCCTTCCTATGTAGGAGTGTAGTTTGGGAACAACACCTCTTATGGGAAAAGTTTCCAAACCCCCATTTCAGTCCCATACACGAGCTCTCCCTTTTCTTTGTTTAGTGGAGGGATACCTGCTCCTGTATTTCAGACCCCTGCTTCTATGGGGACGACCCGAACTTCTTACGCTGCACCTCCCACACACAATCCTGTGGATTACAGATGGAATCCATTTCAAAGGAACCTTCCCACTTCGCAATCGGCGGCCGAGGGCAACCCCACTTTTACCCATGGGCATTCGGGGGCTGGTCCCTTTAATCCCCAAGCTGGCACATTTAGTACCCTGGTTCGACCCAAACTTCCACTCCTGCCAACCTTAAACTTGCCATATTTTTCAAAATTGATGAATGACCCGGTGATGCATGACCCCTTGTGGCCTCCTGTTCCCGGCAAATTTCCCTCGGACATCTCTAAGTTCAAAGGTAAAGCTGGTGAATATTCTGGGGCTCATGCCACCACATTCCATTTATGGTGTTCTTCAAATTTGTTGAATGAAGATTTAGTGAGGTTGAGGCTGTTCCAGAGAACACTAATAGGTACGACGGCAAAATGGTATATTGAACTACCCTCTGCTGCTTTCAATAGTTTCTGGGACTTGGCTAGTGCATTCCTTAGCCACTTTCAGCTTCCGGTCCGATATGACTTCGGAACGGACTTGTTGTCTACTTTTAGACAAAAAAAGGCTACCCACATCTTGGATCATATCCAAGAGTGGAGGAGGTGAAAGAGCCTTATCAAAGCCACTATCCCTCCTGAGTTTCTTTTAGAGTGGTTCCTTAAGTCATTGTTGCCATACATATCTAAGGACGTATCCACCTTAGGAGTGACAAATGAAGAAGAAGCCATACTCAGGGCCCAACAACTGGATTTGATTTATTAACAATCTAGGATCTTATATGAGATCATCCCTAAGGCACCAAGGCCTTCGCATGAGGTGGAGAAGCCTAAGCCTGGACCCCATGCTGATGGTGTGGTTGGATCCATTAACTCTCCCACCGTAGAGTCTTTTACTAAACAACTTCACCAGTTGTCTGTCAAAAAGTCTACGATGGAGGCAGAAAAGGCTTCCCCCTCCCCCCAGAATGCAAATGTCTTTGCACAAACCTCTCAGAAGGGCAATCAGCAGCCCGACAGGAAGAAAAAGAAAGGTAAGAAGGGAGAGGGAAACCAAAACAAGCAAAAGTCCGCAAACAATGCTGATGGGGGAAAGAAAGAAAAGAAGAAGGTCAAGTTCCCTTGTAAGTTGTGCCAAGAGGACCACCTTACTCACCTTTTTCCCCTTATAGATCAAGCCCATAAGCTTCTTAAAGCTCAACAACCGGCTATCCTGAAGGATCCTTTTCCCCAAGGACAGAACTCTGCTTCAACTTCTAACATAGCAGGGGGCACTCAAACTGCCCCTGACCCAAACTATATCAACATGGTTCGATCTTCGAATTTGTTGCAGACCAGGAACAAAAAATATGAGAAAGAGACTCCTGAGAAGGGTAAAGTTGTAGGTGAATCTTCCAACCCTCTCACAATAGAGAAACCTGCTGAAATAATGCCAAAGATACCCAAAAGGTGCCTTTTAGAAGACCTTGCATAACCCTAATGCTAGGGATACTTCTAACTACTCTGTGGTTGAATACTTAGCTCAAACCCCATGTGAAATTTCAACTTTAGAGGTCTTACAGAGTTGTCCCGCTCAACGGGATGCCCTCTTAGCAGCTCTAGGCAGCATGGACTCTTCGAGTCTTGTGGCGAAATTTCATTTATCTGATGTTAAAATTCGCCTGCCTTACCATGTAGCCCTATCAATAGATGTCGTCCATGGTGGTAAGACCATTGGAAGGGAAGCTGTTGATGAGGGAGCCTCTACATGTGTTATGTCCCTGGCCTGTTGGAAAGCTCTTGGATCCCCAGAGCTAGTCCCATCAAACACTTTACTTACTGCTTTTGATGGAAAATCCTTCTGTCTGCATGGTATCCTGCTGGCTTTTGAGACTAAGTTCGCAGGCAAAGCAGTTTCTCTTGAAGTAGAAGTGATTGACGCTCCTTTGGACTACAATTTGCTTCTGCGAAGGAATTGGACTTATGCGATGTCCGTTGTTGCATTGGCCGTTTTTCGTGTCGTAGTTTTTCCACATGAGCGAAAGCTGGTTACTGTTGACCAACTTGATTTTACCTGAAAAGGTCATTTAGAGTCTAATGAGTCCTCTATGCCATTAGTTGATCAGGAAAAACCTGCTGCACATAGCTTGGGGGCTGGAATGTACACATCACTGATGGGCACATTTGACCTTGCAGCCTCGGCTAATTATATTGGTTCTACTAGTGTGGGGAAGTCCATCGCTAAGGTTTTCGATAGGACCGATCCTTGGGTCCTCCCAACTCCCCAAGAACCGCAAGTTCCCTTATCGGCAGTGGAGGTGGCTTATCAAGCTATCACTCAAGCCACTGTTGATCCCGTTCCAGATCCTCTAACAGTCTCGGATGATCTGGAAGAAGTCTATTTGCCTACATGGGCAGATAACTCTTTACATTCTATAGATTGTTTAGACACGGTTTTACCTTTCGATGAAGCGATTCTGGAAGCCATGAGTGGATGTGATAAGATTTGTGAGGATCTTCATCATCGATCCTATTTTCTTCCAGAACTAAGCAGAATAGAAAACCAAGAGTTTCACGTGAGACTGTCAGAATATCTTGATACACCTAGCAATCCCTTGCCTAGGGAAGGAGTCTTTGCCGAGGGTAATATGGAAAATATTTCCACCACTATACTTATTAACATCTCCGTGAACCCCGATGTCGTGGAAAACATATATATAAGTGCAAACTGCTCTCCTTAGGATATTACTATCTACACTACCCTTTTTAAGGAATTCTGTGATGTCTTTGCCTGGTCATATGAGGAGATGCCAGGCATAGATCCATCTATTGTTGAACATGAAATATGAACCTATCCTGATGCCACACTAGTTCAACAAAAATTAAGAACCGTGAACCCGCGTAAAGCGCTGGCTATGAAGGCAGAAGTTGAAAAGTTGTTGAAAGCTGCTTTCATATATCCCATAGCTTTGACTGAGTGGGTGTCCAACCCTGTTCCTGTTGATAAAAAACAAGGGACAATTCCCATTTGTACAGACTTTAGAGACCTTAATAAAGCCTAGGGCCTAAGGACAACTACCCCACACCATTTATAGACCATATCATAGATGCATGTGCGGGAAGTGAGGTGTTTTCGTTTATGGATGTTTTCTCTGGCTACAATCAAATCCAAATCAAACCGGAAGACCAACATAAAACTTATTTCATTTTCCCTTGGGGTACATTCGCATATAAGAAAATTCCCTTTGGATTGAAAAATGTTGGGGCAACCTTTCAACGGGCTATGAACTTTGTTTTTCATGACATTAAAGCCATTGTCGAACCATACCTTAATGATCTGCCCCCACATTCTTGCAAGAGGATCCAACATCCAGATCATTTGCGGTTGATATTTGATAGATGTAGATATTATATTATCCGCTTGAATCCCCACAAGTGTGTATTCTGGATCGATTCAGGAAGATTACTTGGGTTCATTGTCTCTAGTAGAGGCATCCAGGTGGATCCATTGAAAGTTGAGGCCATTGTAAATCTGCCTCCTCCTCGTTCTCTCAGGAAAATTCAAAGCCTGCAAGGAAAGTATAACTTTCTTCGACGATTTATTGTTAATTATGCCAAGATCACTAAAGGTTTCATGCACCTCCTCAAACAGGACACTCCATTTGTATGGGATGAAACCGCACAACTTGCGTTTGAGACATTGAAAAAAGCTTTGCTGTGGGCACCCTTATTACTCCCACCAAATTATTGTAGGGATTTTATATTGTATCTGGCCGCATCAGAGTCATACATTGGGGTAGTACTAGTCCAGGAGGATGATAATCTTGTTGATCATGTCGTTTATTACCTTAGCCATGCTTTGGTTGGACCTGAGCTTAGATACCCCCACGTCGAGAAGTTAGCCTTAGCAGCTGTTTATGCTATGCAGAGGTTACGTCACTACATTTTACTGAGGACCACCACAGTAGTGGCGGATGTGAATCCTTTCCAATATGTTTTATCCCGACACATTGTTGGGGGGGAATTTAACAAATGGATAGCCATTCTCCAAAATTTTGACTTGGTGTTCCAATCCGCTAAGTCTAAGAAGTCCTTAGTTTTTGTTGAGCTTATAGCAGAATTTCCTACCGAAGAAGATGTAGTGATTGAAGATGACTCATTCCCAGATGATCACATATTCCTGATATCCACCTCTGATCCTTGGTACGGAGATATTCTTATATATCTCCAGACTTTGAAGTCTCCTGCAGCTTCCTCCAGGGAGGAACGACGTAAGTTACGCCTTCATGCCAAGAACTACCTCATTATAGGAGACACATTATATCGACGAGGGGTAGATTCTGTGTTGCATCATTGCCTTACTCATGAGGAAGCGGAGATTGTCCTAAATGATTCCCACAGCGGAGCATGTGGGGGTCATTTATCTGGGTTAGCAACGGCCTAGAAAATATTGCGTGCCGGTTATTTCTGGCTCACAATCTTTAAAGATTGTGTGGAAGTAGTGAAGTGCTTTCATCTATGTCAGCTTTACACTAGGAAAATGTGGTCACATCCTACTCCGTTATTTCTCATTGTCTCAGTAGTCCCCTTTATGAAATGGGGGATAGATTACATGACATGCAACCCAACCTTGGCTGGGGGGAATAAATACATCATTGTCGCTATGGAATATTTTACGAAATGGGCACAGACAATGCCTACTTTCAAAGACGATGGGAAAACAATAGCTTTGTTCGTGTTCAATCAGATTATTGCAAGGTTGGGTATTCCCAAAGTGATTGTCACTAACCATGGCAGTTATTTTCAAAATAACATGATGATGGAACTGACTACCATGCTCAGATTTAGAAAAGAACATTCTTCTCCATACTATCCGCAAGCAAATGGTCAGGTTGAGGCTGTCAACAAGACTTTAAAAACTATCCTTAAACATACAATTGACGCAACCCGCTCTAACTGGCACATCATGTTATATCCTGCTCTTTGGGCCTACCGAACTAATGTAAAGACTGTTACAGGTTTCTCCCCTTTCCAACTCGTTCACGGGGTGGAAGCAGTTATTCTGATTGAATGTGAAATCCTGTCTTTGAAGATAGCCATTCATGTGCTACCTGATATGACTGAGCTTGAGGAACGCCTGGTCAATTTAGAACACCTTGATGAACAACGTAGAGATGCACTGACTGCTAATCAGGCTCATAAAAATAGGGTCAAAACTCAGTATGATAAATCACTCAAACCTAGGGTTTTCTCTAAAGGGGAACTTGTCTTTCTTTGGGACCAAGATAAACAACCTCTGGGGGCAATAAAATTCAAGGCTATGTGGTTAGTACCTTATGTAGTGTCGAAAGTATTGAGTAAAGGCGCATATGAGTTAGTATGTTTTGATGGGAATAAGCTGCCCGAGCCTAGAAATGGGCTCTACCTGAAGAAGTACTATGCTTAGGCTTAGCACTTTTCTTGTATTTTTAGTGTATGTATTATTTACATTAGGTTGTCAGTTTTGTTTTTTATACTATCTGCTAGTTGTTGTAGATGTCTTCCGAATGGTATATAGAGTTTGATGATGGCGCCAGCCGTCATACTTGTAACCTAGCTTCGGCAGCATGGGTTATCTATTCTCCCTTAAGACAGCTTGTTGTCGCGGGAGGCGGTTGTCTAGGTCCTGCTTCTAATAATGTTGTTGAGTATAAGGCTGTTATTGATCTCCTATGGGATGCTTTGTCACGTGGCATTACCCAGCTCGAGGTCTGTTTGGATTCTCAATTGGTAATCTCCCAGCTCAATCGAGCTTATCAAGTACGAAATCATATCTTACTACGTCAGTTCATGCAAATTCGTTTATTGGAAAGACATTTTGAAGTTATTACTTTCAATCATATTCCACGAAACCAAAATTCATTGACTGATGCATATG
>LPNX010959632.1:116503-189003 GCA_001517045.1 Pseudotsuga menziesii
GAACTTAGCACGGCTGCCCTGGCCACTAGGACCTCCTTGTTCCCCATGGTCCCTCCGTGCTGTGGCTTCCTCAGCCTCCTCGGCTTCGGAAGCCTCCACTGCATCTCTATATACAAGTACTGCTCTAGCTACTCGTCTAAACAGACGTAGCCAAACCGATGGAACCCCCACAACAAACTCCTGCATGGCTGTAGGGATATGCTCAATCTGTATCGTAGGTACTCGCTGGGTCAGCCTGGCCAGCTTCCTCTCTAGTACCCTGATCAATCCTGGGTCTTCCCCTACAACTGGATGAAGGAACATACGAGGGTTCCCTTAAGGGCGGACTGGTCCAATATCTACATTTTGACACATGAATAGGGTTAAGACTTGTACATATGTATATATCCATCATTGGAAAATCAATAAAAATTTTAAAAATTAAAAAATTACTTACCTAGCTTGCCCCATGCTCCTTCTGGAGGGAGGACAAGGTCGAGGTCACCTCGGAATTCCAACCCGGCATATGGAAACTGCTCCAATGCCGATAGCTGTCGTTCCCACCATTTTTAGAAGTCATCATCATAGACATTGTGTACTATGTCCTCTCCTCCTTAACGGAGGAAGATATCTCCCCACCTGCTCATCCCTGGCTGACATGGAGATATTATCGGTAACGATATAGTAGGGCTCAGTGTTCGTACTCTCTCTCAAAGAATGCTACTAATATGCTTGCAAAGCCAAAATTCTTGCGTCTTTCTCTCTTGCAGTTGGATAGGTTTCTCCTCGTGATGGAGGCCACTCCCGAGCACCGGTCATAGAGAGCACCTCTAAAATAGTCAACTGCCACCCTCATTTGATTCTTGGTGGCCAAATGTAAAGCTGAAGATCCTGCTATTCTCACAATGGTGCTAGCTAATACCTAGAGAGTAAAATCTTGGATATCTACAATTGGAATTCTATTTCCCCTCCTCTGAGTACTCGGTGTACAGAATATGTCTACATAGTTTTGGACACTTAAGGGGTCACCACTCCTGCCAGTGCCCTCCAAGTTCACCGGTGCCCCCCGTCGTGACAACCCGGTAATGAAATATATGTCTTCCTCGGTAAGCTCTATGGTTTCACCTTGTAGATTGAACATCCCCATATCATGATCCCAATAATCGACCATGAACTCAAGTATGCGGACATTGGCTTGCATGGGCGATGTACAAAAGAATTTCAATAGCCCACTGGTCCTCAATGCCTATATGGTGGGCGCACTTTGGAGAGCCGCTTGATCCATTATTTCGTGCTCCCTTTCCCTCCATTCCAGAACCATATTGTACCTGGCAAATACAAGCAGTTGGATTCATTATTTCCATATTAAAATTTCAAATTTTTTACATATATGTAAGCTTTCCTCCTCCATGTAGGATCTGCGACTGTCTAATTGGACAAGTCACATACCATCTGCGGCTGTCTAGTTAGGCAACCTGTGGATATAACGTGTATCCGCGACTTTCCCTATTAGCAACCCATGGATGCGCCCTGCCATAGTTTTGGATGCTTTTAAATATTGAATTCACAATTAAACCTAACATTTTCTTGGATCAATTTGACGATCTTAGGGTGTAGGCTTACCTGAAGCTAGCGGATTTCGATTTCGTCGGTCCAATTGTCCATAGTGATCGATCAAAGGTAGAGGGTAAATCTTCCTTTTTATGGCTCAAAAGTTCAAATGGTGAGTTTGTTTTAATTTTCAACCTATTTACAGAAATTATATTTCATAAAGTGGGTCTTTTTATATAGTTTGAAATGTCAATCAACTAATACCATACTTTTTGTGTCTTGGAATAGGTTTATCACTTTTTCCAAGTGTTGTTGCTCCACTAGGGTGGTTTCGTTATTCCCAATACATGTTGGCATCTTTTCACTCCACATTAACCTTAGCATTCAACATTTTGCCACAGACTATGGTATTCTAAGCCATTAGTCCCTTTTCTTTACCATTGTTCTTCCGTGGCTAGGACCCTTATTTCATGAGTATCCTCTTTACATGCCCTTGTCATCCTTTGGTACTCATGCCGCCACTGTTTCAGGTCCAGGGGTATCCTCTTAGCTATTTTTCACGCCAAATAGGGCTTCTCTTGAATATCTTTTTACAAGCTATCCCTTTATAGGACTCCCTGCCCTTATGGAGTTTCTTTAGGCCCAGGTCTGACTCCTTCAAAATAGACTTGACTGCCGACCTATCTCATCCGTTCAAGCTCATTAAGAATATGTGAACGGGCATCCACATTGGTGGTAGGTTATCTCTTTCTCAGACCATGCGGAATAATACGAGAAAGGATCACTCTCTTTTCTTTTGAATTGAGAAGAGTATTCTCAGGTATAGGTTTATCACTTTTCTGGACTCGAGGGACTAAATTTACGGAAAAGGATCACCTGGTTTGAGCTTAGTTTTCTCTTTTTCGTGCTCTGGACCCAAACATGAAAATGATTCCGAGTGTACTTTGTGTCTTTGTCATGCTTGTTAAACACTTAAGAACAAAGCAATGAGTTTATTTTTGTAAGCCCCATTTCTTGTAACCAAATGGATCTTTCCGAGTGATCTTGCTTTCCTTCACACTCGTAAAACTCAAGCTATTTTATGTTGTTTTGGAAGGAGCGTTGGGTAGGTGGTAATTTAACCTTTTTCAGACCTTCCTGACTAAGTATGAAAAAAGTTCACCTTTTCTTCTTCAGAAGTTAAGAGAGTTCTTTTGTGGTTTGTTTTATACTTTTGCAGCCTTAGGAGACTAAATTAGATGAAAAAGGACCCCCCAGGAGTCTTCTTTGCAGTTTTTAGACTCTCTAAAAGTGAAAACACCAACTGAGCATGTACTAGTTCGGGCTCATTAAATCCACGAATCAGTGGCACTATCAAGCATTATTTTCCCATCTCTTCAAGCTTGTTAAAAAATGAAGAGGGAGCCAAGTTGACTTTCCTAGACTCGTTAAAATTTAACAGGGAAGGTAAGGAAGAAGTTTTCTCTTGTTTTCAGTAATGGCAGCATGTCATCCTTGAACATAGCACTCTTTGTTTTATGATATCCATGTTTCAGTGTCCACTTTTGTTCTGCTATTACTTTGAGTTTTTGACTCCTCCTCTTGTCCATTATACCTTGGGAATCTGCTCATGTCTCTTAGATGACAGATAATTCTAGTTGTTCTATCTATAAGTTATACGCTGCCTTGTGTCACCTCTGTGTTGTCCTCATTGTTCAAGGACTCTTCCCAATGTCTAACTCTATAGCCTGATCCCATCATTGTTATATATGTTAGCTATTTGTGTCTCCCTTCTTTTTCCTAGTTCCTAGTCACTCTTGTGATCCGTTGGAGGATATATTTCCTTCCTTATCATAGCATGATTCCGTTTCAGCACTTCCTGATGACGATGACCTAGATTTTTGACGATAGTACCTCATGATTCACTCTCATCATTGGTCACATTCCTTTGCTTCAGTTGTCGATTATCATTTTTTGATTGACAAACTATTCAATCCTTTCCATGTTCGACTTCAGCTTACCCTTATTCACATGGCTTGGATTGTACTGGCTCTTTGGGATCCTTTATGAAGACCTTAGGTCCTCACTCATGGCCTAAGTTGTGCAAGACTATGTTATATTCCTATATACAGCTTCAAGATCTTTGAAGACTCATCATTATTGTATATTGTGGCTTCGATCCACCTTTGTAATATACATGGTTTTATACCCGTATCATATGATGTACTCAAATATTGTAAAGGAGATAGTGTTTCGGTAAATTGAACATAGCATCCTCAGACATAACTTTGTATATGACATTACTATGTATTTGTTTTAGGTACTCTCTCTGCTCCATTGGAATTTTGAGTTCTCCAAAGATAAAGATTATAATGTATTTCGGTCATCGCTTCCCTCTAACCTCACACATTAGGGGGCATCTGTTATCCACCTGAAGGGCATCGCTCCGTCCAAGTGCTGACATTCCTCATGTTGGCACACAAAAGGACATATATGGATTGAGGTTTTCCCAAAACACTATAGATAGGTTTATGATGAAATACATTCCTCATCACTCCAGCTAGTTACTTTGACTTTTAATCATGTCAAGTCATATCCGTTCCTTTATATATGTGCAACTCATGGATCATACGCGAGTGTCGGGTGTTACAAGTCATGGATGGATGTATTTGCAGGTTGCTCTTGTGGAAAATCGTGGATCATTCGCGGGTTGTCCTTATCCATACCTGCGGATATGTCCCTTGACATTTAAGAATAAAAACACACATTTATCTGAGATTAGTTAAGTCATCTACCTTAATCTCCTTAACTAATTCAACCTCCTCAACCTTCAAAACTGCCTTATTTCTCCAATTATAAATACAGGCCTTGGGAAGGGTGTGATATACATTTTGGAGAGCAAAGTTATGCTGGTAGATTTTATACAGAAGTCTCTGGAGTAGTGGAACTCGGAATCCTTTGGCTACAGAGGAGTCCTTGTCTCAGGTGTTGCATTGTAACCTGAACTCTTTCATTATTCTTAATAAAGAGAATCCTTCTTCCATATGTGTTTCATGTATCTTGGTTTGATAAATGTTTATGTTTCTGTATTTCATATGTAATTTATATAACCTGCTTATATATATATGAATCATCTTGTATATGGAATATTGACTCTTGACAGGTGAAGGAGCAGTAACCTTGAAGAGTTTGGAGGTGAAGCGGAGTGGAAGAGGATAAGCAAGGATCAACCTTCATGAATCAAGTAAGTCTTTCTTATCCTCCTATTTCCTTTACTGCACTCTAGATGTCAATTGTCTGCAAGTTAATTGAGTATGTAGGTAACCCCAGACCGATGGTTATAAGGTTTCCATACCTGTACAACACCAACTCTGTTAGAGTCTGTAGCAGGTCAGAAAGTGCCAAAGATTCTGACAAGATAAAGAGTTCTGATTTCTCGCATATAATACATTAGAATTTAGTTGTTGAAGCTAAGTTTCTAGGTAGATTGTAATTGCAGTCCTTAAATGTTAAGATGGTTAGTCTACATAAATTTTCTATATGAAGGATGAAATTGTAAATCTAAAAAAAAAAAAACAGAAAAAGAGATACAGACAAGCAACAGAGGAGAGAAGTGTGGTCAAGAAGAAGAAGGAAAACTCACTAAAGAGTTTGAAGCTCAAGCTTCTGTTTTTTTACCAAGTTTGTATTTACGGCTGTAAGTTTTGTTATGTTTTCACATGAAATACAAATCCTTAAGTTTATTGTTGAATGAATGTTTTAGATAGCTGCACATCTTCTACATATTTACCTGAACGAATGTTGTTTACATTTACTATGAGTGAAAGACATCAAGAATCCATAATTATTTCACTGTGTAAAAGTTCCTAGTTTTACGCATAGAGGTTCGAGACAAATCTTGTTTATTATTTTCTGATATGATATTGTGAGTGATTCACAATACAGACATTGTGTTGCAGTTAATACTAGGTTATCACCGTAAAAAGTGTTTTTCGTATTCCTAAGTCCTTAGACTAGGAAATATAAAGTTATTGCGTGGAAGTGAAAACTTGTCCGCACATTAGTTGTTCGCAACCAAATTCATGTAGTAGTAAAAGTCAATTGAAGCCAAAGTAAAAGTCCTTCACAGGTAAAGAGTGCATCACTTTTACTCCTTCACAGTAACTCTCACGCAGTAATTCTGTTCCGTAGTAAATCCCATCGTAATAAAATTGAGTCGCAATTTTTGAAAAAGTAAAATGGGAAAAACAAAGAGTGTGCTGTGTGGTAACTCAAGTTAATTTTCGTGGCTACCATTTTCTCTCGAGATCCGGTATTAGAGCCAGTTTAGGAGAGAAATCTTGTCCTAACTGGGAAAAAGTAATTTTTCTAAGGAAAGTTAAAAATTAATCAAATGGCTTCTACTTCTAGTTCAAATATGTCGAGTTTGCAAACTCTGATTTTTACAAGAAAGAATTATGGATATTGGTCTCTGCCAATTAAGGCTTTGTTTAGAGGTCAAGGTATTTAGGATATTGTCCAGAATGGTTATTAAGAACCAACAGAACAAATGAAATATAATAATCTCTCATACTATGAGAAAGATATTCTAATGGAGCAGAGGAAGAAAGATGGAAAAGCTTTGTTCTACATACATCAAGCCATGCATGAAAGCATACTCCCAAGAGTAGGAGCAACAATTAATGCAAAGTAGGCATGGGACACATTAGGGAAATCTTATCAAGGTTTGGATAAGGTAAATACTTCAAAGCTGCGAATTATGAGAAGAGATTTTTAATCTATGTCCATGAAAGATTCAGAGTCAATAGACTAATTTTATACCAGAGTTGTTGGTTTGATAAATCAACTGAAATCTCATGGAGAAACCATACCAAACCAAAGGGTGGTTGAGAAAATTCTCAGAACTCTTCCTCCAAGATTTGAAAACTTTGTTGTAACCTTAGAAGAACACACAAGCATGACAACATTTACTATTGATGAGCTGCAAGTTTCACTCATCAATCATGAACATGGGATCAACAGAGCTCAAACATCATTGGAAGGTGCATTTGCAACACAATTATCTATAAGCCATGGAAGATGGAAGGGGAGAAATAATTTCAGAGGAAAAGGAAGAAACTTCTCAAGAGGAGGACGCAACAGTAGTCCTGCAGATGTTGCTGGTAGAGGATGGAATTAGAACACAAGTCAGCCAAGTGGTCACAGGTTTGACAATTCAAAGATTCAATGTCATTACTGTAAAAAATTTGTTCATTATGCATATCAATGCAGGAAGAAGCAATATGACCAAGGAAAGCAAAACCATAATCAATAGATGAACACCAGCATTTTGTTGAGCATAATGTTGATGGCATGCACATCCCCAATTGAATGAAATACCATCCAAGAAATTCCATGTGACATATGGTATTTGGATTTAAGCTGCATCAATCATATGAATGGTAGTTTAAATTTATTTTCCAGTCTAGATAACTTCAAATTGATGTTACACTTGGAAATAATGTCCAAGTCACTATTTTGGGCAAAGGTACTATTAGTATTTTAACCAAACTCGAGGAGCATAAGCATATGCATGATGTTTACAATGTAGAAGGTTTGAAACATAATTTGCTGAGTATTGGACAACCGATACATAAATCTTACATAGTTTACATGGAATATAATCACTGTGTGATTAAAGATGTACGTCCAAGCAAGCAGCTAATAGCAAGAGTGCCAATGAAAAGCAATCACTTATTTCCATTCAGGATAGTTCCAGACAATACAGAAGTTGCATTCAAGGCAGAAAGTAAAGAAGAAGTCATGTACTGTGATAAGAAAGAAAAAAAGAGCACTGTTTTTCAGGCTGCATTTCAAGTAGAAGTTCAGGATGATTCCTGGATATGGCATTTTATATTTAGACATCTGAATTTTGGTGGACTAAAATTGCTGCACACAAAGAATATGGTAAAATAATTGCCATTGATCGAAAAACCAGATAGATTTTGTGAAGGATGCATCTTTGGCAAGCATCATAGAGAGACTTTTCCAGTTGGAAAGTCATACAGATCGCGCACACCACTTGAGATTGTGCACTCTGATATTTGTGGTCAAATGCAAACAACGTCCATTGGTGGCTGCAAGTATTTTCTTACTTTTATTGATGACTACTCAAGAAAAACATGGGTATATTTTTTGAAACATAAACTCGATGCATTTAGTTGTTTTCAGTAATTTAAGGAAGTCATGGAGAACCAGAGTGGACACTGCATAAAAATACTAAGAACAGACAAAGGTGGTGAATATGTTTCAATTGAATTTCTAATTTTTTCTACAAAACTCATGGCGTACAGAAGCAATTCACTGCGTGGTATACACCTCAGTAGAATGGTATCAGAGAGAGAAAGAACAGAACCATTATGGAAATGGCATGCAACATGACAACAACCAATCAATTTTCATATGAATATTGGGGTGAAGCAGTCACAACTGTCGTATACATTCTTAATCGATGTCGAACAAAGAGAGTGAAGAACAAGATTCCTCAAGATGCATGGACAGGTATGAATCATAGTGTTTCTCATTTAAAAAAATTTGGTTGTGTCGCATATGCTCATGTGCCAGATGAGCTAAGAAAGAAATTAGAAAAGACGGGACAAAAATGTATTTTTGTTGGTTATTCTGAAGACACAAAAGCGTACCAGTTGTATGACCTTGTCGCAAGGAAAGTAATTATTAGTCGCGATGTTCACATCATTGAGAATGAATCATGGGATGGAACCGTCAAGAAGAATGTCAATATTATGTCGAATGTCAAGCATGAAGACATGACGAAAGAAGTGGTTCAAACACCACAAGTAAATCAATCGGTCGCAGCACCGTCAAATCCATGACACCGCGACATGGTTCAGCATAATGAACATAAACATAAATCATAGCTCAAGCTACACCAACAACAACACAAGAGGACAACATACTCCATCAAGCAGTTCGACATCAACAGATCGAGTAAAGACAAGAAGTCTACGTGAGATATATGAATCTGGTACATCAAATTCCTTCTCTCTCTTTGCATTATTTTCTCAAATAGATGATCCACTAACATTTGAACAAGCTGTTGAAGAAGAAGTATGGGCACAAGCCATGGATCAAGAAATACAATGCATTGAGAAAAACTAGATATGGGAACTAGTTGATGTACCAAAAGATAAATATGTAGTAAAAAACAAATGGATTTTTAAGACCAAACAAGATGTTGATGGGAATGTGCAAAAGCAAAAGCAAATAATGGTAGAAGGAGGGTCCACAGAGCAACCTGACATAGATTTCAATAAAACGTTCGCACCAGTTGGATGCATGTATATAATCAGAACTGTTTTGGCTATCGCTGCACAAAGCAAATGGCCTGTTTATCAAATGGATGTTAAGTTAGCATTTATGAATGGTTATTTGGATTAAGAAATATATGTAGAACAACTGCAAGGATATGAAGTTCCAAGACAAGAACACAAAGTTTACAGACTGAAGAAGACACTCTATGGTTTAATGCAAGCTCCAAGAGCTTGGTACAGTCGCATTGATTCCTATCTCACTGAGAATGGATTTGATAGAAGTGAAAGTGAGACAACATTGTACACCAAAGTGAATGAGCAAAGTAACATGTTAATTGTTTTCCTCTATGTGGATGATTTAATATTTACTGGTGATTTTGGCATAAAAGAATTTAGAATAGTCACAGAAAGTGAATTTGAAATGATTGATTTGGTGTCATGAATTTCTTTCTGGGCATTGAAGTCCAACAGTCTAAAAGTGGTGTATTTATATCACAGTACAAGTATGCAAGCACACTTTTAAAAATATTTAATATGTCAAATTGCAAGTCATCCCCAACACCAGTAATAACAGGTTTAAAATTGTGCAAAGACGATGATGGATCATCGGTAGATCCTACACTATTTAAAAGGCTTGTTGCTAGCCTTATGTATTTAACAGCAACAAGACCAGACATCATGTATGGAGTAAGTTTGATCTCAAGATTCATGGAGTCACGAAAAGACTCACATTCCAAAGCAGGTAAAATAATTCTGAGGTATGTAAGTGGTACAAAAGATCTTGGAATAATGTATTCAAAATATGAAATTTTTAAACTCATAGGATATACTGATAGTGACAATGGAGGTAGTACACATGAAAGGAAAAGCACATCTAGGTACACATTTAATTTTTGTACAGTTTTTGTTTCGTGGGCTTTGAAGAAACAACCCATCATAACTCTATCTTCATCAGAAGCAGAGTATGTTGCAGCTACAGGCGCTGCATGTTGAGTTTTTTGGATGAGAACAATGTTAAAAGATCTTTCATAGAACCAACAAGAACCAACAACTATTTTCTATGACAGCAATTCATCCATTGCCTTGTCAAAGAATCATGTGTTTCACAAGAAAACCAAACACATTGACACAAGGTATCAATTCATAAGAGAGTTGGTGAACATCAAAGAAATTTGTTTAGAATTTTACAGGCCTGAAGATCAACTTTTAGACATATTTAAAAAACCATTGGAAAGGGATACATTTCAATATCTTCGAAGTTATTTGGGAGTGACAAGTTCTGTATAGTGAACTCTGTCATGAACAGAGCATGTTTTCTATTCTAAAAACATTTTGTAATATTTTTTTTTTAAATTACAATCTGCTCATAATTAAGGGGGAGTGTTGGAAATATTAATCACTCGCTGATCCATAACCCAATCAGTTGACTATGTTAGTGTCTGTAATAAGTCAGAAAGTGCCAAAGAGTCTGAGAAGATAAAGAGTTCAGATTTCTCACATATAAGACAACATAATTTAGTTGGTGAAGCTAAGTTTCTAGGTAGAGAGCAATTGCAGTCTTTATACGTTAAGACTCTTAGTCAGAAAAAAATTTCTATATGAAGGATGAAATTGTAAATCTAAAATACACATAGAAAAAAGGAGAGACAGACAAGTAACATAGAAGATAAGTGCAGTGAAGAACAAGAAGGAAAACTCACTGAAGAGTTTGAAGCTCAAGCTTCTATGTTTTTACCAAGTTTATATTTACAGCTGTAAATTTTGATATGTCGTCACATGAAATACAAATCCTTAAGTTTATGGTTGAATTAATTTTTTATATATCCACACATATTCTCCATATTTACCTTACTGAATGTTTTTTACATTTACTGTGAGTGAAAGACATCAAGAATCCATAATTATTTCAGTGTGTAAAAGTTCCTAGTTTTATGCGCAAATTCCCAGTTTTACGTGCAGAGGTTCAACACAAATCTTGTTTATTATTTTCTTATATGATATTATGAGTGACTCACAATATAGTTGTGTTGTAGTTAATCCTAGGTTATCGCAGTAAAAAGTGTTTTTCACATTCCTAAGTCCTTAGACTAGGAAATATAAAGTTATTGCACGGAAATGAAAACTTGTTCGCAGATGAGTTGGTCGCAACCAAATTGATATCGCAGTAAAAGCCAGTCGAACCCAAAGTAAAAGTTCTTCATAGGTGAATAGTACATCGCAGTTACTCCTTCATAGTAACTCCCGCGTAGTAATTCTGCCGCGCAATAAATCCCATCGCAAGAAAATTGAGTTGCAAGTTTTGAAAAAGTAAAAAGCGAAAACCAAAGGGTGTGCTACGCGGTAACTCAAGTTAATTTCCACGGCTGCCATTTTTATGTTGATAAAATTGAAGCTCGTTGTGCTTCGAACTTTATTTCAATTCTTCTTGAATTTGTGCACTACTATGGAAAAATATATTACATAGTTATGTGTGTTGTTATTCATATCAATTTCCATTATTTTGTTACCATGTATCACAAAATTTAAATGTCTCAGGTTATTGTGTTTCATTCTTTGTTTTCAATATCAATAGTAGGGAAATAAGTCGGTATAGTGAGAACAACAACAACAATAGGGGACGATACACTGGGTTCAGCTGAGAACCAACTTTTTATTAAGTATCCTCCGAGATTAGGGAACAAATATGTTTTTTTTTCTGGAACTCAACTTGTTTTATAAGAATAAAAATAAACCAAGTTCAATTTTGAATTGTAAGAGAGCTTATCATGATTTGTGTAATTCACACATTAAAATATTGTCAAGTCGAATACTCTATTAGAAACTGAAATAGAAATACCTATTGGTCATGGATAAATGCAAATAAAATTTGTTTCTAAGCATAAGCAATCATCACCATCAAGTCTAAATTGTAAAAAATTGTAAAAACATCCTTTTTTATCATTAGCTTTAAGCTAATTTGATTTTTTAATAAGGCATAATTCAATCTTAGAAAATAATGCAAAATTAGCTTATATACATATTTATAATGTATGCTTGGTCATGGTTTCAAACTAAATGTTATTGAATTTTTATATTACAGTCAATTAATTTTAATTGTAATTATTGATGGAATTTTTTATTAAATGAGTTGAAAATTGTGTTGATAAAAACAATTATTTAGCTAATATGTAATAAGTAAAATTCACGGAAAATTGTAAGATGCAATAAATCACGACCCAATTTCTAGGTATCTTGAATTCCATCTTTTTTTCCCAATAAAATATCTCTTTTACTCTTGTATTTCGCTCTAATCGAGAAGCCTCTTCGCCTACTTACCAGCCTCCAAACATGTTTTGTAAGCTTTCATGGTATTAGTGTTTGTCTATTGGTGGTTGCACATATCTAATGTAAACATAGGTGCAAGAAAATTAGTACTGTGAAAAATAGGAAGAAATAGATGTAATTATTATACAATTACCACCATATGTTTTTTTTGTTGGCTCTTGACATTCTTATATTAGACATTATTGGTATATGTACTTTGAAATAC
Organism: Pseudotsuga menziesii; assembly: GCA_001517045.1. Lineage (NCBI taxonomy): Eukaryota > Viridiplantae > Streptophyta > Pinopsida > Pinales > Pinaceae > Pseudotsuga > Pseudotsuga menziesii. The sequence continues at coordinate 128,852 of LPNX010959632.1, forward strand.
AGTTTTTTACCATCTAATTATATACTTTTGTTAAACTTATTTTATCATTTATACTTCAATTTTAAATCGTACTTCAATTAGGAATAACATGTTTTTTATTTTTATTTTTTATTTTTATCTTGAGTTATATTGTTTATTATTAAAAAGTGTTGTATATTCTTTGTTAATTATGTATTTTTAATCATTTTTTTACTAACTACATATTGATTCTAATGTGTGCAGCTCTTTTCTAGGTAAGATACTAGAGATGATCCTTTTACGGGTGCCTTTTTCAATGTTGATTAGGTTTTGTTCAATTTATAAGCATTATGATGACTTGTTGGCTTCTATTTCATGATGTGTATGGTTTTATAATGGTGTGCAAGTAAGGTAATATTCCATTTCTTTTTTATTATCTTAGCCCTTAACATTATTCATCTAGCAGTAGATGAACAATAGATCTCTACAAACCATTACTTCCCTATGTCAATAGAAAATCAAAGCACCAAAAATATAATGTGTAGCAATTTATAGGCACTTAAACAAAGCATGATTTTATTCCATGATCTTTGACCATTACCTACAACATGGCTTGAGTTCATTACCAAATTTGGAATGTAAACTCAATCGACATTACTAGATGTATGAAGGAACAATCTCTTTGCCTTTGTAGCTTGTGAAAATTTTTAATCATCTTCTCTATTCAATAAAAGGACACAATTTTTTATATAAATTGATTATATGTTGGCTACACCATGAATTTATATCACATAATTTTATATTTTCTTTATTGTGCAAATGGTAATTCTATTGGATACTCATAAATTAATAAATAGATAAATGTTATATTTGAATTTAGCAAATAATTTTTTGATTGTATTGACACTTATACTTATCTATTCTCTTATGTCATATTATAGAAATGGATATGGTGCCTTCAATTTGGAGATCCCTACCAATAGAGCTAATTAAAATGATATTTCTATGGTTGCCTTTATCCACTATTATTTGCTTCAGAACTGTTTCCAAGGAGTGGAGTCAACGATTATTAGAGAGCAATTTTATGTCATCGTGGAGACAATGTGGACCAACAGAATTTGGAGCTTTAGTTAACTTTCATTTTTAAAGTGAGAAAAATTTCCATGGTTGTTAGATTAACCAACTCGAAAATTTATCCCCCATATCTATGTCATTTCTAAGTAATATACATATAAAATTGAATCATTATGTGGTTCAATTTTTTTGCTTTCCTTTCCCATAGACTTATATAGAAGAAGGAGCTACTACATTGTCAATCCTTTCACAAAGACTTCTACGTTTATAGTCTCAATGAATCTTGGTGATTGGGGTTTTTTTACACTCTTAAGAAATGTGCACCAACAAAAATATGAGTGGGTAATTGTCAAACATGTTTATAGCACATTCCAACCAATATATCTCATATATATCTCTCTACACATGGAATGGATACAAACATATACTCTAGATGGTGATGTTTCACCACCAAAAAATGATGTTTTGCATAATGGGAAAATGTATAGGGTTCATAGTCATGTGATTTCTAGAGTTGTCCCTATGTTTTCACACATACTCTATTCGATATAAGTTGTCAATAATAAATGGGGATTCCATATTATTCACTAATCACATAATACAAGGTATGTTTTCTTTGTAGTTCATTCCAATAAACTTATTTGTTTCATGAATGATGGTGCAACTACAGTGTGGTTAATAGAAGACACTACAAATGAAAGTGCTCCAACATTTGCTGCCAATTTATCAAGAAATTATTTCCAATATGGAGATGGTTTCAGATGGAGTTTGATATGTAGTTTGACATTGGAAATCAATAGGAAATTCCTTACATGTTTTCTAGTTTCTGCAATTGATAATTATGTGCTTATGTGCAAATACAGTGGTGTTCAATTCTTGTCCTATGATATCACCAATGCATTCTATGATGATGTAACCAATGGTGGGGTATTATAATACATTCATTCCCAACAAACAAATCCAATATTTCGATATCTTTTTGAAATCATTCATAGAATTTCAATCATCTCAGTTTGTCCAAACATGGACTCAATTCATGATATATTCAAATAAAAATACATGGCCTTGCGTATTTTGTTATGTGTTGACTATAGTTTCTAAAGAAATATTATATTATTTTATTTTATAAATGGACCCCATATGTTTATGTTTGTTTTCCTTGTAAATACGCCATCTTTCTTCAACAATATGGTATGCAAAATAGCTAAAGTATAGTTTTCTAAATTATTGTAGATATGCCATTGAACCAAGAAAATCACCCAAGTTTATCGGAAACATCATCTGAGATGAGGAATCAATGGTGACGCGTAATATTTAAAAAAAAATTAAATTAAATGCCAAATGTAATTTATATTATGGAAAGAATAAAGAACACATTAACAAATGCAGGAGATAAAATCATGTTCAAGTGATCAAGGATGTTGTCCATTCTCAAGGTCAACCCCTAAAATTAAAAAGTGTGGTTCATGTCATGAGAAAATCAAATGTTTGAAATAGATTTGAAGCACGAAGACATATAAATAATTAGAAAAATGATGACACACCAAAAGAAATTATTCAACCATCGACAAACAATACTGGCATCCCAAATATTTCTTTGTGAAATAGAGGTATTATGAATTTCTTGTAGTATATATTCCCATACCTATTTTCATGTGCAATAAATATATTTTGACATATTTTTTGAATGCTCAGAAATACAACAACAATTTCTGTAAAAGTGGAGCATCCGATGAGGCTTATAATGGAATAAAAACAGATGTAGAAGAAATGGTGTAAACTGAGGACACAAATGGAAGAGACACTAGAAATTCACAAGAAATTATTTCTCTTGGCACAACAAAGGTTTTATTTAACAAAATAATTTATATATTGAATAATCATCATACAAATATAGTTTTCCATGTATTCCCAGCTTACTGTAAAAATGAAAGGATTCATGTATATAATATTTTTATCTAATGCATGAATTCCATCGATCGTATCTATATTTTGTTTTCAGGAAACCAATCAAAACTCTACTACAAATTACTTTATCGATAACACAAATAGCGCAGTACCAATAAATGAACAAAAAATACCTCAAAATCGATTCATGGTCAACAAAGGAAGTATGTATTCTCAAAGGACTATTTCTCTTGGAACAACAAAGGTTTTATTCAACTGATCTACAACCAGATATTTTGTCTCACTCAAATCAAAGTAATATATGTGTGAGTAATGTTTCAAATTTATATTACTATTTATTTTTGACTATGACATATTGAATTTTCAGAATACTAACATTGACGCTCGACAACCATCAAATGTTTTTAGTCCTATTTATATCTTAATAAAATAATTATTTTCTCATACAATGAATTCACCAAAATACTTGGTAAATCAGATAAGCCATAGGGAAAATATATATAGATAATTAAATAGATAATAGATGATAGGGTATTACAACACAACTCACCTTTTAATATGGCTTGAGCATTTATAATGAAGGGTTATGTCCCTTCACATTTATAGCTAACTACTATTTAAAAATTATTATTTTATTTCATTGTTTTCCTATTTATGTTTGTTAGATTGCCACTCTCTTAGAAAGGATTTGTCCTCAAAGTCTTTATAATCATTGTGATTCATTTTTTGTAGTGTCGTAGTTGATGAAACATGTCGATATGAACTGCTAAGAGTGGAGCAAAACTTTCAATATGTGGAAAAATCAATCCTTCCCAAATTGATTTAGTGTGGAGTGTTGGCATTCAATATTGATCTATCGTTAGGAGCTTTGGTCACATTGGTACCATTAGCTTTCGATAGTTCCCACTTTTTAGGATATTAGTTTTTATGGTTGGGGTGTCGATAAGGAATTTTCACAATGTCATTTCCTCTTACAAGTTTCATATTTTGAGCATTGATATGAGCTGGAGGTTGTATTTTCGTCCTTTGATGTTTTAAGGTTTCACTCTATATCCTTTCCAACTTGTTTTCAAACTGCATGTTATCATTTTGAAACTTCTTAATCACTTTTACATGTGATTTTCTGTCATCTTCAGACTTCTTAAGATGCTCCTTAAGATCTTCATTCTGCCTATTCCTATTTGTTTACAAGTTTTCCTTCAGTGTCTTCCATAGATGGTTCTGTCTTCCGACTACTATTCAACTTCTTAATTTTTGTGACTAGTGTCTTGTGATGATATTTTAATCTGAAAATTTCTTCTGAATTGTTGGATAGTGCTTTATTACTCTTAGCAATGTCCAACTTGTGTATTTTTAGAGTCGTCATTTTGTTGTTGAAGAACTTTTATCTGTTGTCGATACTGGTTGACCACTGATTCTCGATCTTCTAATTTTTGTCATATGTGCGTTAGTTCTTCATCTTTGTCATTAACGATTTTGTTTAGGTGTATTATTTTTGTTTCATAATCATTTATTTCTTTTTTTATATCTTGATGTTTTAGTCTCTGATTGAAATCATTTTCGTCTTTTAGTTTCTCAATTTAGGGAGCCAATTTTTCTATATGATTTTTTTGGTTAGAAATTTTTTGTTCCTTCAGCTCTTTTTGCATCTCATGTATTTTAATCATTAATTCCAAGTTCATATTCATGTCTTGTAATTCTTCATTATGTCTTCGATAATGCTTTAACTTGGCTTCTAATTTCTTTATTTGTAGTCGCAAACTGGATTCCATGATCTCTGATTTCTTCCACACTAGATAATGATGGTCTTCGATTTTTTCGATTATGTTTTCCTTTGAGTATTTCTTCAACAATAATTGGTCTTCTTCATTAGGTTAAATAAGCTTTTTTTTTCAAAAATAATAATTATTTTATTAAAATAATAATTATTATTATTATTATTATTTTACTTTCACTTTTTTTTAATATTTAAATTTTTTTTTAATATTTAAATTTAATAATTAAGTATCCTTTAAAACTTATCCAAGTGATGGTTCTATCAACCTATGTTTGAGACCACTATAATATCCCTTTTATAACTTAAGTTATTTAAAATAATATATAACTTTATAATTTGGAGAACCAAATACTTTACCAAAACCACTTTATCACTTTTATATATTTATATATATATATAGGATCATTTCAAAGATTTTGGCTATCCTTTCGTGAGCAGCCTTTTGATAAATTAAATACTTTATTAAATGCCTCCTCTTTAATTATCCTCTTATAATGATTAATATCACCACTTAATCCCTCTATTATCACCTTAGGAAGAACCGTCGGGCTCAAGAGACAATAGTTAATGAGAGGGGTCACGACAATCCCAATCAATGGCTATTGACAATTACAACCTGTAATTATTATTATTTTTTATCGAGATTCTTTGTGTCGTATAACACACTTTTTCACGGCAACAATGGTAGCACGAGGATGTTAAGTTCTAACGTAATTTTTTTTATCTTTATTTTTAACTTTAATATATAATCTGTAATCTTTCAGTTGTGAGCGTGAAAGAGTTATAGAGGGAGCAATGAGGGAAAATGGAGAGCATTGACGTGGATGGAAGGGACAGGCGCACCTGGAGGGAGCAAGCTGGAGAGCAGGGAGCAGCAGATGAATTTTGATTTATTTTTTTTCAATTTGAAATATGAAAATGGCCAGAAGCCAAGACTGGTAAAAAACCAAGTGTACAGAGAAACTCTGAAATTACTAAGATAAAATTTAAAATTTTGGCTAAAAGCCACAATGAGCACAAGCGAAAGGTTTGGATTTGATACCAAATGAAGTGAATAATTATTCGCTCACACAATGAATTCACCAAAAGACTTGGTAAATCAAATAAGCCATAGGGAAAATATATATAGATAATTAAATAGATAATAGATGATAGGGTATTTCAACATAGCTCGCCTTTTAATATGGCTTGAGCATTTATAATGAAGGGTTATGTCCCTTCACATTAATAGCTATATACTATTTAACAATTATTATTTTATTTAATTATTATTCTATTTTTGTTCGTTACAATATCAACAATATGATAGAAAACAATGTCCAAGCTTTTTGTGATGACAATGTCCATATGGGACAAATTGGTGAAAATGGTGTTCAATGGAGCCAAGTTAAAAAGATGTGCCTTCAAAATAGTGGGAGACAAAATTTATGCTCCTTGGCACCATATCATTCAACATTTAATCAAAAAATCAATGCTAGGGAACATGGTTTTAATGGAAATATATCAAACAATCTCAATGAGACTTTTAGAAAATGAACCCTTTGGGTGAAAACATGAAGTTGGGAAACACTTTTGCTTATTTTTTGACAAAACAAACTAATTTTTTTTATGTTTTTCAACTTCAACCCATTCAAACCGATATCTACCTTACGAATTTCACCTTGAAGTAAACAAGCAAGTTTTAGAGAATTGAATTATTTACGTCCTCATTTTTTTTTTAAATTATCAATATATGGTGGGTCATATTTGATGTCCAGCAACGACATATACTTTAAAATTTTAAGTATGAATAATGGGTGACCTGTGTGCACCTCAAGTTTCTTAGAAATAGTTATTCTTTTTAGGGAAACAAAATTTATACTCATAATCCACACAGATTGAACTTTTGCATGGACTATATTTTTAGGTTTTCTGGACTTGAGAACTATTTTTTATTATTTATTGAAACAACATAAGTTCAGAAAATGGTGCATTATCGACACACGTTGGTGAGCTTCAATTTTCTTTTTAGTGTGATTCTTATTGCAAATACTAAAACTACCCTTTTGAAGAGGACAAAGCAATTATGATTTCTATGAAGATTTTAATTTTTTTGTTGTTGTCTTTGTTATGATATTGAATTTTCATTTCGGGTGGTTTTTAGAGTAATAAAATTCTTAAGGGATAATTTTTAGAAAAAAATATTAATAAATAGAAATTCAAATTGAAATGAAACAATTATTCTACCATTGGAAACTAGATTCAGAGGTGAATCCATTCCTACTAAGTTCAACAAATAATTATTAAAATTTCCAGTATTTTTGGCTTGCTGAAGTTGCAAGTTCCAGATAGATGCGGGATATTTTCGCAAGTTTTGTTGACCATGAAATCTCGGCCGAAAAATATCTTCCAAACTCTTGGATGAGAGTTTAGTTCAAACTCTCATCCGAGATTTTTTAAACTCTCTTCCGAGAAGTTTTCTAAAAATATAGCGCGGTGATTGGTTCAAACTCTTAGCCTAGAATTTTATTAAAATCTTAGCCAATAGTTTGAACTCTCACAAACTCTCAGCCTAGAGTTTTAGGTTTACTTTTTTTGCATATTCATCCATGCACCCTCTTTTTTTTCCGCTTCATTGTCTTAAAATTGTTTCCCAGCTTCACGTTTTCACCCCTTTTCATCAAAGGTTTTGTGAAAAAATATATAAGCTATCAACCGTAAAATTGAGTCATGTATGTCATGAGTGATATCCCAGAATCAATGTTGCTAGAGGAGCCGAGGGACCTATTTTTCAGAGATGTAAACAAGAACGTGGATCTCATCGTTGTTCTCATTGGAACAACATGGATCCTGGTGAACAACCTCTTGTTTTGTTTGTGTTGACACAAGTTGAAGAAATGATAATAGCACGAGTGAGTCCAATATTGCAAGTCACACATGCTCATGGAGGGAAATATAAATATAGTAGTCACACAATTAGCTTCCCAGAAGATGTCACTTCAATTGCTAAGATCATTCCTTGTTGAATAAAATATTTAGATATTTTAATTGTTAGGAGAGAAGGACCTCAATCAAAACACTATGATTGTATTGCTAGTAGATCATGTGTGATGAATGCTTTGCATTACAAAATTATAAAGGATAAATATTACCGAGATGTTGAAATTGATCAAGATGCAGTTGTATGTATTTCATATGAGCGAACAGATGTGTCTAATAGATTTCATCTTTTCAACTCTGATATATCTGAATCAAAAGAAAATGATGTAGATATTAATGGATTTAGAGATTATCAATTGGAATCTCATCCTTCCTCCATTACAATTAGAATTCCAAATGAATGATTAGAAATAGAAGAGATACGTAATTTTGTTGAAAAGGGATCTTCTTTTTTAGATTTGCAAATCGCAATGGCCAAAAATAGGGTTGTCACCAATAAATGAATACAACACTGAAGGTTTTTTTGACATGGGTTTTCCAACATTATTCTCCACAGGAATTGCTAATTGGTTGCAACCATGCTTGGCGAATGTTTGCATACATGAATATGTACTGCACCTACTTAAGTATTGTGATCACAGATTTAGAAAACATCCAAAATTTCGTTATTATCTATTGAACATGATTATGATACATCGAAGCAAAGAAACCATTATTGTATTTTTACAGAAAAACATTGAATATGGAATACCAACTACAATTGACGATTTGTGTAAGCAACTCAGTGACTTCCCAGACATGAAGTTAGTCGAACGCTTAATGTGGTTTGGTTCCTATCTTCATGGAACTAGGGAATATAGGAAAACATGTTGTAGTGATCTTACTGACATGATAACCCAACTCAGCTACCCAACTCTATTCTTCACACTAAGTGCAGCTGACACTAAGTGGCCGGACTTACATAATGCCATTCCTGGTTGTACTCCACTTTTTATACAAAAACAACATCGATGGAGGATTGATAATGTGATTTAATATCCACATATTGTTGCAATGTGCATGTATTGACAATTCCATATTTTTCAGGAATAATTTATTGTAAAATATGTTCATGCTAAGGACTATTGGTACAGTTACAAATTTTTATCTCTATCTTCCAACGTATAATTTTAATTGTTTACTTTCATATTCATTTTATCTTTATATATTCACTATATGTTGACTTTTATAGGTGTGAGTGGCAACATAGGGGATCACCACATGTCCATGGGTTCTTATGGTTAGGAGGTGCACCTGACATGGGAAAGTTGGATCGGAAGAATGAAGAAAGACTTAATGCTACAAAAAATTACTTTGATAACTATGTGACAATGTCAAATCCTCATGATACACACCACAGGAATATATCTATTCATCGACCTCTACATGAAGACCCTTGCTTATTAGATAGCACAAAAATATTCAATGCAACCCCCCTTGAGGACTATGAACAATTATCAAATCGAGCTCAAAGACATACAAGATGCAGTACCAATTCATTCTTTTGGAAGAAAGATTCTTCCTACACATGTCGCTACAATGCACCATGGGAGCTTCAAGATAGTTCAAATTTATTTATTGATGATAAAGGACAAAATAAATATGAACCTGCACGTAATGATGATAGGTTGAATATCAACAATCTACCACTTCTTTCAATGTGGCATGCTAATGTGGATTCCAAACCAGTTATTTCACGCCATGTAGTACTGAAGTACATTGCAAAATATGTTTCAAAAGTTGAAAGAAGATCAGAAAGTTATCAAGATATGTTAAAAATAATCTCCAACGTTGTTGATGTTGAGGATCCTTGCATATATGCATATAAAAAATTCCTTGCAGAAAAAATTGTGGACAGAGACATAGGAGCACAAGAAACATGCCATATGTTTTTGAAGCTCCCACTTGTTCTTTGTAGTCATACCTTTCTTTCAATAAACGTTGGAAGGAAAATCTTCAAAAATGTTTCTTCCAATTCTGATCCTCACCAATTCTCTACAAAATTTGGATTCTTCCAACAATACCAAATTCGACCTGATTTTCTTGAACACTTGTCTCTCATAGACACTGCATGATCCTGGTCCTTTTTCCCACATCAAAAGAAAGAGCCTTGGAAAGCAAGATATAAGCCATTAATAGTTCAAGTATGGCCATGATTTTTAAAGTTCCTAAGGAAAATGGGAAGAGTTTTGAATCATTTTTTTTTGAGTGAATTTATTTTATATAAACCATTTATAAATATTTCTATGGATATAGGTATCACCACACAGATTGTTATTCAAAATTGGAGGAATTTTACCTATCATTATTGGCATATTGATACAATTCCATTGCCACTAGATGTTATTGAAGAAGAGGATGGTACAAATGAAGAGGAAATTAATATTGATGATAATGACTTAGATGAATGGAAAATGCTATCTCGCATTATTCCTCGTAATGCTATTCAAGTTTCTGATCTTGAAACCCTTGGTCGTAGAGACATTTACTTAACTATTGACTGGAATTAATATACTACAAGCTCAGATGTTCTTTTAGAAGACCTGACTAATTTCATAAAACATGCATGTTCAATTGGAGCCATTGCAAATGATTTTCATCCCACATCCTCTAAGTTTGTCTTCATTTTTGGAAAAGCAACGTATTCCTTTTGAAGTTATTATTGAGCATTTCAAACAAGGATAAACTGATGATCCACTAAAAATGATTATTCAAGGAACGGCCGGAACTGGAAAGTCATACCTTATAAATTGTATCTCAAAAGAATTTATCTTGCACTCTGCTAATGGGAGGTCCCCTTTGCTATTACTAGCACCTACTAGAGTAGCTTCCTTCAATATACGAGCCAGAACAATTCATTAAGCCCTCATAATTCCTATTAAAGAATGTAATCATTTACATGGTCAAGCAATTTATATGTTCCAAGAAGAAATGTGATATGTTAAATACATTTTAATTGATGAAATGAGCTTCATAGGTCCAAGTTTATTCATGCAAATTGATTCACATTTATGTGAAGCGTTTCCAGAAAATAAATCAGTTCCATTTGCTGGAAGATCAATAATTCTTGTCAGGTGCCTTGGTCAATTACCCCCTGTTAGAGATAAATGGTTGTATGTAGGTAACACAACTGGTAAGGTTCTATGGAAACATTTCAAAAAATTTGTTACATTAGACACAATTTTTCGTCAACGAGGGACAGATCCAAAACAATCCATTTTTCGAATTATACTAACAAACATAAAAAATACAGTTACAGATGTGGATAATTGGCATGTTTTGATGTCACAAATAGATTCATCTATGGATTATGTTGAGCATAATACTTTCAACTTAGAAATTCATTTATTTCCAACGAATACCTTTGTGAATATACACAATAGATGCATGCTTAAATCACTGAGTACTCCTATATCATGATGCATCTATGAACATACAAAGAATAAATAATTTAATGATGCAAATGATGAGCAGCTTCAGTAGGAAGTTCTTCTATGTCCTCGTCAGCGTGTCATGTTGACATGTAACTTATGGGTGGAAACAGGGTTGGTAAATGGAGCAATTGGGACAGTTCAAAACATTTATTATTGTGATGGATCTAAAACACCACAATTTCCGATGTACAATACAGTTTGTTTTGATAATTACATGGGTATACCATGGGATGTCACAACTCCAAATATTGTACCGATAACACCTATTTCTAGAGGAAATCCAAAGCAAATCCCATTGTGTATGGCTTGGTCTCTCACCATACACAAATCACAAGTTTTGACTTTAGAAAAAAGTAACAATTGATATTTGTAATGTAGAGGGACAAGGTTTGACATTCATAGTGATATCAAGAGTCAAATCCATATATGGTTTAAGGATATCACCATAATTTACATTTGAAAGGTACACAAAGATGAGTCAAAGTGCATATGCTACAATTATGAAGAAATAAGAACAATGTTTGCGATCCATCTTATTATAACTATTTTAATTATGATACAATAAAGTTTGTTAAGAACCCATGGCAACCCCCCTCTTTATTTTGTTAGTATATTTTGTTGGATGCATATGCTTTGTAATTCATCCCATTAGTATGTTGTATTATCCCACATTCATGGGGAGTAAGTATCAGTTGTTAAGTCATCCAGTTAATATGTTGCATTATCCCACATTCACGGGGAGTAATAGTTGTTTAGATTAGACATAATATATAAGTATGTGTTGAGGCTAATGAAAGCATCAAAGAGTTATTTTGTATTGAGCTTGCTCAAAGGAGGTTGACCCCTCAAAGTGCCCTGCGATTAATAAAATCTCTTTTGTGATCCATAATTTCTATTATATCGTGCATTCTTATTGTTTATTATAGGAGGTTCTCCACATCTTGTATCAGAGAACTTTCTTGGGCTCGTTGGGTGGAATTTCTGGGATTTTTTTTTTCTACTGTGCTTCGTGGTAGTGTGAGCCTTACAGTTCTTCTTCTTCTTACAATGGTATCATTCATCCAAATTAGGGATTAAAACCTATCCACTTAACTGTGGGAAGTACTTGGGCATAGCCCTAAAACTCATTGTGAGGAGTACCACAGGAACCTCGAAGTAGCTGGCCATTGAGAGGACCTATCAAGTGAAAAGGGCGACGACCCCCACAAGATTAACTAGATTCCCATCCATGAGGAAAACCAAAGACATGTCGTTTTTGTCCAATAGGTTAGCAGTTTTACCTGCGACGTGAAGTGAGGAGTACTGCCCCAATACTCGAGCCTCAGACAACCTTGGTGGCTGAGTGACTACCTTTGAACCATTAGGAAGCTGAATATACCTAGGTTCCATATCTATTTACAGTTGATAATGTGCATACTTTCAGATTTGTCACAGATCATTTAATCCATTTCTTGTTGATAAAGCACAACTTCTAGCACCTCCATAGATCAACTTTTCAGGGGAAAAAAAATTCTATTTTTCAGCCATATCTTCCTTGATTTAGCTTTGTTTCCCTTGAAACTTCACAGTCACCCCCGTAATACCATTCTGCATATTCCTTCATTGAGGACCCTACCTCCAATTTCACTTCTTGAAGGCCAAAATTCCACATTTGTTAATTTTTAGGGTTTGTCATAGCTTCTCTAATTCCCACCCACTCGCCTTCAAATTTTTCCACGGTGTTCGTTTTCCATTTCAGCTTCATTATCCATCTCTGAAATTTTTTCCAATTCCTTCATCCCACCTCTGAAATTCACATTTTCTACTTCTTGTCCCTACAAAAGTGTCCAAAACCCCAATTCCACCCCCCNTGGGGAAAAAAAACCACCCTGCTTATGGTTGTCACGCACGCAAGAGCAACTAAAAAAATGGAAGAAGAAATTGCTGCCATCAAGTCCAAAATCAAGGATCTAGATCAAAAATTTCTTGGCCTCCATATTCAACATTCACCCATGAACAAACGCCACCATCTTGAGTCTTCTGCAGACACTGGGTTCTTGTCATCTAGCAACTTCTGCGAGCCGAAGCTGGATTTTCCTTGCTTCAATGGTGATGATCCAACTAGATGGATTTATAGGGCAGAAAAATATTTCAGTCTACATAACACTTTTGATGTCAATAAAGTCCCACTTGGATCCTTTCATTTGCAACATGAAGCACTTCAATGGTTCTGTTGGTACATCAAGGCTCATGTAGAGCCAAACTGGACAGATTTTTCCCAACTCCTTTTGTAGCAATTTGGCCCTAGTGCTTTTGATTAATTCACAGGAGCACTCACCAAACTTCTCCAAACTGCCACTATGCAGGAGTATCACACAGAATTTGAGAAACTAACCAATCACATCGATGGATTTCTTGATGCATTATACCTAAGTTGTTTTATCAGTGGTCTAAAGGATGCAATCCGATCTGAGGTTAAAATGTTCTGCCCCAACACAATGATGAAAGCCCTAGGGTTCGATAAAATAGCAAAGGACAAGATCAGGGCTCAACAACGCTCCAAATCCACTCTTGTTCCATTCATACTTATAGTTCCTCAAAGAACCCAAAATCTGCCAGCTCCTAGAACAACTCCTATCAATCATTTGTCTAAATCAGAGATGCGTGAACGTTGAGAAAAAGGGATTTGTTATAATTGTGACGAGAAATTCACCTGGAGAAATATATGTGCTGAGCAAAAGCTCTATCTCTTGGATGTGGATTCTCCACCCGCACCTGAAATATTTTATGATGCTCAGGATCCAATAGATGATGATGGTGACATTCAACAACTTCTTGCTCCAGATGAACAACCAGAGATATCTCTCCATGCCTTAGCCGGAGTCACCACCCCTTGAACCATGTGGGTTAGAGGGTTCTTTAAAAAACTCCCTCTTACAATACTCATTGATTCTGGTAGCACTCACAACTTCATTGACTCGAGGATTGATAGACATGCTAATTGTCTCATCCATCTTGGCTCCATCTTTGAAGTCATGATTACCAATGCCGGAACCTTACCTTGCAAAGGGAAGTGTTGTAAGGTGGGCATATCTATCGGGGATTATAACTTGCCCTCTGACATTTTTTCCTTTCCCTTAGGTGGATGTGATGTGGTTTTGGGCGCTCAATGGTTATGCACACTTGGACCCATTTTATGGGATTTTGCTGAACTTTGGATGCAATTTTCAATAAATGGTACCAAACACACATTGTAGGGCTTACAACCAGGGTCTCTCAACCTCATCAGTTCGCATCGAATGGAAAAGATTCTTCAGAAAAGTTCAGATGGTGTCATCTCTCAGCTCCATTTAATTCAGATACAACCTTCAGAAGTCTCAACTAATCCATTGGATCTCCAACAAATTTTGGATCGATATGCATGTGTGTTTGCTGAGCCAGTGGGATTTCCACCTTCCCAACCCGAGGACCATCGTATTCTGCTCCTTATTGGAATCGTCCGTGCCAACATCGGGCCCTATCGCTACCCATTTCACGACAAGACAAAAATTGAGATTCTTTTTCGCGACTTACTGAAGCAAGGTGTTATTTGCCCTAGCACTAGTTTCTTCTCTTCTTCAGTCCTTCTAGTCCCAAAAAAAATATGGGTCATGGAACCTTTGCATCAAATTTTGATCACTTAATCACATCACAATCAAGGATAAGTTTCCAATTCCCATTGTTGATGAGCTTCTGGATGAGCTCCATGGTGCTCATTTTTTCTCCAAGTTAGATCTTCACTCTGGGTATCACCAAATTTGGGTCCATGCGGATGATATACCTAAAACAACTTTCTACACACATGAGGGCCATTATGAATTTTTGGTCATGCCATTTAGCCTCACAAATGCCCCTTCCATGTTCCAAGAATTGATGAATAAAATATTTTGGCCCTACTTGCAAAACTTCATTCTGGTCTTCTTTGATGATATCCTCATCTATAGTAAAACATGGGCTGAGCATCTCCAACATCTGGATCTTATACTGTAACTTTTCTATGATCATCATCTATGTTCCAAACAATCTAAATGTGTTTTTGGGCAGAAGGAAGTAGAGTATCTTGGGCATATTGTTTCATCACAAGGGGTTTGTGTCGATCCTACCAAAATCGATTCCATGAAAAATTGGCCACATCCTTATACCTTGAAGAGCCTTCATGGTTTTTTGGCACTTAATGGCTACTACTGCAAGTTTTTCAAGGATTATGGGAAGATTGCAGGTCCATTAACAACTCTACTGAAAAAGGATGCTTTTGCATGGACACCTGCTGCTGAGTGTGCGTTTGAGAACCTGAAATAAGCTATGTGTACCACACATGTTCTAGATATGCCTAATTTTTCCAAGCCCTTCACTATTGAGAGTGATGCTTGCAACAATGGACTTGGTGTTGTCCTACTCCAAGACAAGCATCCCATTGCGTTCACCATCAAATATTTGTCTGGTAAGAATTTAGCTGGCTCTACATATGAGAAGAAAATGATGGCTATTTTGCATGTCGTATAAAAGTGGCATCCATACCTCTTAGGGAATCATTTCTTCATCAAGACTAATCACCAAAATCTGAAATATTTCCTAGAACAATTAGTCTCATCACCAACACAACAAAAATGGGTTAGCAAACTCATGGTTTATGACTACGAATCACTTACAAGAAGGGTAAGGACAATCTTGTGGCGGATGCTCTTTCCCGCACATTTGATGACCATGCTTCTCTTTCAGCTAATTCTATGCCTATTCCAAATTGGTTACAATCTGGTTAGCAAGGCTAAGTCAATGACTCTTCCTTATCTCAAATAATCCAATGGTTGTCTAGTAATCCTTCTCTTGTACTGCATTACTCTTGGGATGGATGTTCTATGAGATACAAGGGTTGCTTGGTGCTGTCGCAGAGCATAGATCTTCACCAGGCTGTCTTCTATGAAATCCATGCTTATCCAGTGGCAGGGCACTCTAGGTTCCTCAAAATGTATGAACGGGCATGACATAACTTATTTTGGAAGGGAATGAAATAGGAAATTCAACATATTATTGTTGAATGTGATACCTTACAGTGCCACAAGGGTGAAACTACACTCCTCCCCAGCTTTCTTGAACCCTTTCCCATCCCTACAAGGATTTGGACAGATATTTTGATGGATTTCATGACAGGACCCCTAAATATAGAGGAAAGATCGTAATCTTGGTTTTGGTTGATCGATTCTCCAAATATAGTCATTTTTGTGCTCTCAACCGTCCATATAATGCCTCCTCAGTCGCACAAATTTTCATGGACCAGATATTCTGTCTTCATGGCATCCATTCTTCTATTGTCTCAGACCACGATGCAAATTTCACAAGTCATTTTTGGACCGGACTCTTTCACCTCACTGGCACCAAATTGAAAATGAGTTCAAGATATTACCCACAAACAGACGGTCAAACTGAAGTCACCAACAAATGCTTGGAAACATCTTCGTTACTTCACCTCTAAACAACAACACCAATGGGAAAAGTGGCTCCCTCTCGCTAAATGGTGGTACAACACTTCCTACCAGACTGCATCTAAAATGACTTCATATGAAGTTGTTTATGGGCAACCGCTCCTAGTGCTCCATCCATACACCCCCCATAATTCATCGGTTCAGGTAGTTGGCATGGTTCTTTGAAACCGTGACTAGATTCTCCACATTCTACAAGAGAATATTCACATGGCTAGAAATCGCATGAAGCAGCAAGCCAATCAACATCTTTCAAGTCGGTGATATGGTTTTCCTTCGTCTGCAGCCTTACAAGCAATCCTCCCTGAAACTCAAAGGGAATCAGAATCTAGCTCCAAAGTTCTATGGGCCATATAAAGTTCTTCAGAATATTGGGTTTGTTGCTTATAAGTTGGAACTTCCTCCTTCTTCTCGCATTCACCCAGTATTTCATGTCTCATGTCTTAAGAAATTGATTGGCACCAACATCAGAGCACAAACTATTTTACCAGAGCTGGATATGGAAAGATCCATCATTTTGGAACCGGAGGCCATCCTCAATAAGTGAACTCATTAGCTTTGCTCTATGGCCATAGCATAGGTATTAATTCAGTGGCATGGCATGCAACCAGAGGATGCTACATGGGAACCGTTCCTTCAGATTCAGCAGTAATTCCACATCTAAATCTTTGAGGACAAAGATTTTTCTAAGAGGGAGGGGATGTTAAGAAACGGTGTCAACCCCCCTCTTTATTTTGTTAGTATATTTTGTCGGACAGATATGCTTTGTAAGTCGTCCCTTTAGTATGTTGTATTATCCCACATTCATGGGGAGTTAGTAGTAGTTGTTAAGTCATCCAGTTAATATGTTGCATTATCCCACATTCATGGGAAGTAATAGTTGTTTATATTAGACTTAGTATATAAGTATGTGTTGAGGCTAATTAAAGCATCGAAGAGTTATTTTTTATTGAGCTTGCTCAAAGGAGGTTTCCCTCTCGAAGTGGCCTACGATTAATAAAATCTCTTCTGTGATCCACAATTTATGTTATATCATGCATTCTTATTGTTTATTGTAGGAGGTTCTCCGCAAAGTTAGCTCATGTGTTTTAATCTATTACCATCATAGACTTCTATGTTTCCATTTTATTACAATTTAATCGTATTTGATTGTATTTCTAATGTGATAAAAAGTTATGAATTGCAATATAACAATAGAAATGAAACATGAACCAAGGTCAAGTTTTTATTGATGAAAGGTTAGTTCTTTTAGTATTGCCTCTCCATTTTTATTATTCCAATAAAAGTTATTCATATTTTCTCTGATTTCACGAGCAATACTTGAATATATTGAATACAACTTTAATTTCTAATCCTCTTTTTTTCTTGATAGGATATGCAAAAAATGATCTACTCCATGAAATCCAGAATAGATGGTCTCCTCCATGGACATATATTTAATATTTGAGTATTTACTCATGATTAAACATGTTGCTACATTGAGCTTACATTTTGAAAACTATTTAATTCCCTCATTTTATAGTTTAATAGTTTGATTGAGAATTTGTCCATTATCACAATGGTTTTCTATATTTTCAAGGAACATATAGTAGAATCTCTAGAATATTCATAGCATTTAGCTTAAAAAAGTGTTCGCATTTCAATGTGTATGGAGCATTATTTATAGTTGTTGCAATTGTAATAACAATTATTTATTTATACAAATTGTTTAATTTTATTAGCTTGATCGAAAATCAATCAATTATCACAATGTATTCTTATGCATTCAAATACTATAAAGTTTAATCCTTGAAGTACTATTAGCATTCATCTTAAAAAATAATCATATTTCCTTGGGTATTTAGTATTATAACAATTACAATTGTATGGGAAATTTATATATCTAGATTATTTTATAATACAACATTATTATTATATTTAATATTTTGGAGATATGGCTATGTGTTCATTAGCAAAAACCATATTAATAAGATTAATATGTTTCGAATAAATCTATTTTGACACATTCTCTAGGGAAAAAATGTTAGCAATCTGTCAAATATATACCTCTTGATGTATTCCAAACATATTAATCTTATTAATATGGTTGTTGCTAGTAATATTTTTTTTTCCAAAGAGAAAAACCCTTTATTCATTGAATAAACATGAACTGCTCTTTCGAGCTTACATTAAAACTAACCTTACAAGATTGATCACAGTTTCAGTGTCCCATTAGTCAAAAGCTTCCTTGCGGAGCTTTCCTCACACAATTGTCTATGCTTAAACATTCTTGCCTTTCTTGTCATGACACTATCTTGTAGTTGCTTACAAAATGTGCATTGCATTACCATTTCTTTTATTTTTATATCATCTCAAATGTAAGTGTTGAATTTCCTTCTATTGCTTCTTCAATATCCATTAACCCCAGTTGGTATGCCAGAGCCTGTTTGGAGAGGGAGTCCACTTCTTCATTCAACTCTCGGTATATGTGCGAGAAAGAAATCCTTTTTAATGGTGTTTTAAAATTATGTATTTCTGTAAGTAGGTGCTGTAGGTAAGGTACTCGTATGGTATTCTTGCCATTTTCTCAATCTATCACCACTTTAGAGTCTCCAAATATTTAAATGTCCCGTATATGTTTGTTATATGCACTTTCAGAGATTCCCATAAGGCGGACAGCTCTTTCTGCTATTGGTAGCTTGTCCCATAGCATATTTTACCCATACCTTTCTCTCTATTGTAATAAATATGACTTCTCCATCTCCCCCTAATGGTGGTTCTCTTTGTCTAGCACCGTCAAAGTAGGCCCAAGGGAATTTTCTGTTTATCTCGAGAGCCTTGATGATTCTTGTTTTTGTTAAGACCATGTTCCTTCTATGGTCTTGTACCTTGCTTAATAACAGTGAGATAGTGATCTCAGGATGACTCGAGGTGTTGTTGAAAATAGCTCTGTTCCTTGCCTCCCAAATACTGAAAACGTAAAGAACCGGAAATGCATCATAAAGACCTACCATTTCATATTGCCACCAGGATTCGGTTCATTCGCTAGTGATGCACTTGTTCCTTCATGGGATTTGTCTTCCTTCCAATTTCCCACTACTCCTTTCTAGATGATGCCTGCATATGGACAGAGTTCGAAAAAATGTGAGTTGGTTTCAACATTTGTTCTACATAAAGGACATATACTCGGTCCTTCAAATCCTCTTTTCGGTAACATTTCCCATGTCAACAATTTGTTTGAAAGGGCTAGCCACATTATGATTTGTGTTTTAATGGGGCTCTGAGTATTCCATAGTTTTTTCCACCACCACTTCTTCTCTTCCCCTCTTTGCTCTTCAATGGATACTTGGTACCCTAGTTTGGTTGTGTAATGTCTGGTCTTTGGGTTCTTCATCAACACCAATTTATCTGGGTCTATCCCCCGATGAATAAAATTGGTCACTAACATATTGATATATTTATTCCATTCTTTGGCCATTTCATCTATTATTCCAAGCTCGAGAGAAATTTTCCATTGTCTTCTCCCTCTCGCATTTATTTTATTGCATGCATCTACAATTGATAGTATTCCACTTGATCTACGATGTTGAACTAATTGTGGAGAGAGTCTGTATTTTTATCCTACCCCTAACAATGGGTCTTCACCCACTATAACTTGTATTCCACCTCCTATTTTCCATGCTATCCACTGTTCGATCAAAGGGTATTCTAAAATCATTTCCTTCCACCCTATAGAGCCATTTTTGTAAGTTTTTTTCTGGGCTTCTCAACTATACTTTAAGACTGGATCCTGGACAATATCTGGATAGAATGAGCCTACCACAGAGGGAGTATGAGTTTTGAGTAAGTCTCCATAAGGTCTTACTGCTAGGGATTTGCTGAAATGTTCAAGTTTTTTTATTCCCCATCCACCTATCCCTTTAGGCCATGCTAGTATCTTCCATTTAGCCAGTGGAATGCCTTCTTATTTTTTGCTCGCTATCCATAGAAATGAGAAACACATCTTTTTTATTTTGGTTAAGATACCTTTTGTGATATATGAAATTGAGGGCCAGTATACTAGGATGCTTTGAAGGACTGCTTTCAGAAGGACTAATCTTCCTCCCCTGTATAGGAATCAGTTTTCCCAATTGTCAATTTGCTTTCATTATTTTTTACAAGCCATATCTAGTCTTGAAAAGATTACCAGTTTGGTTTCAATGTGAATCCAAGATATTTGAACGCCTCTATCACTGGATTTATTTGGAATTGTATTAGCCCTCTTCACCTTTGTATCATTTCTTCAGGGATCTCATGGTGAATGAGATTTTATTTGTCAACATTCACCACCATCCATGTTGCTTTCCTGTACTTATCTATCAAGGCTAGAAAGGCCTCTAGATTGCTGATGGTACCTTCTCCAAATAGAAATACATCATCAACGAAGAGAGTATGTGTAACTTATTATGTATCAAAGACCGTAATACCTTTTATTACTCCTTATGCTTTGGCTTTGAGTATGATCCTGCTCAAGGTCTCTTCCACCAGCAAAAAGATGAAAGGAAATAGTGGACACCCTTGTCTTAAGCCTCTGGTAGGTCTAAAAAATTGGATGGTGCTCCATTGATCATGACAGCAAAAGAAGTAGAATTTGAATGTCTCATTATGCATTCTACAACTTCCAATGATACCCCTATTTTTATTAGCAAGAGTATTACAAAAGTCCATCCCACTCTATCGTACGCTTCTGATAAATATAGTTTTAAGGAAAATGATATTTTTTTCTTTCTTTCTTGATGCTATGGATTGTTTCCGTGGCTAGGGACACAGAATCATGAATCTTCCTATTGTTTAGGAATCCAAATTTCTATTTAGTTATAATTTCACTGAGTATTTCTTTGAGTCTTATTAAAGCTAGAACCTTCAGTAATATTTTATAAATCATATTGCAGCAAGAAATGGGTCTGAATTCATCAAAAGAGGTAGGGTTTTGTTTTTTGCTTATAAATACCAGAAGGGTAGAATTTAAGGTCCCCAGGAATTTCCCTGATTCTTGATATTCTCTCACTGCTTCTAGTAAATACTTTTTTAACAAATCATAAAACCCTTAGCATAATTCCACTATAAATCCATCAGGTCCTGGACTTTTACCTTTTTGGAAGGACTGTAGTGTATGTATGATTTCCTCTTCTATTATTTCCTTACTCATTTATTCATTCAGTTCATCATAAATCATTCTTGGGAAAAATCCCAGGACTTCCAGTATCTCCTGTATAGGGCATCCCTCAGGATCTTTAAATATGTTTTTAAAGAACCTCATTCCTGTTGCAGCTTTTTCCTCAAAGGATCATACTAGGTTTACTTCTTGATTTCTTATCTCATAGATTTTATTTATGTTCCTCCTATGTGATGCATATTTGTGGAAGAATTTGGAGTTTTTATACCCTACTTCTAGCCACAAAGCTCTGCTTTTTAGGTGTAGGATTTTGTCTTCACTATCTAGCATTTTGTCCTTTTTTTTTCCAGGGTTCTCAATTCTTCAATTTCCTCCCTACTGGAAACCCCTTCCTCATTTATTTGGTATAGGTCCACTATTTTATCTTCTATATCCTTCAATTCTTTTTGAATGGAAGCCTTGTATGTGATATCCCACTCTTTTGAGATTTTTTTTCCCTCGCAAGATTTTCTCCAAACTGTTGCATTGCACTGCAGTTAGGGCCTCACCTTAAAGGGAGCTAGGCATTTTGGATTTGTTCTCTATACTATTCATCTTCCATGCATTAAGGATTGAATTTGAATGGGGTTGGGGCATTTTTCTTAGTTGGGGCTATAAATATAGAGATTGGCCTGTGGTCCAAACTACCTCCTATTTCCACTGAGGATTTTATGATTAGATTTTGATTTAACATATCTTGATTAATCAAGAATCTGTCTAACATTTTTGATATTTTGTCACGTCCCCATGCCTCCGACCGGAAAGGAGGGCACGACCAATGCTTCAATCACCCGGGCTAAGAGCCCATGAACATGTACAGGCTTAAAAATTGCCTAAAACAGAATGCTGAAAGAGAATTTAAACTAAAATGTGCACACAGGGATGTTTATCATACAAAGATGCATTTTAATCATCATACACAGTGGAAACCAACAGCATTCAAACAAACATCCATTCAACATGTTCATTCCATTTTAATTAACAGTAAATATAGAATTGCAGAGGTAAAATACACAAGATTACTTATCTTATAAAGAACTTCTTCCGCAACCAGCTACGTCGCTACAATGTTCCACCCAACCATAGGCCAGCGGGCTCCTTAATCTCTCAGCAGCGCTGCCACCCCTGAGCTAGGCATGCTTCTCCAAGGAATAAGGGAACTAGCAGGCTTACACATAGCCAGGATACACAAAAACACATAGCCAAGCCAACCAAGTTGGGTTTATCAGGCCATTAAGGAGCTGATGAAGGCAATTTGCTAAGCTGGTGAGCTCATTACAGAGACAAGAACACCTACACTAGAAATAGCCTGACCTCTAAGACACCCATCCACACCCAACACAAGGAATCAGTCCCTTCTCTGCTACACAGTCCCTCAGGCCCTGCATTCCCTTCCAGTGCTATTAAGGTATGATGGAGAAGAAGGCCAGCCCTCTAGCTCTGTCTGTGTGGTTTCCATCCACCAGGTTTATCAAGCAAATCTAAGCCAGCATCTCTACTCCTCTCACAGTCCGAAGACCAACCATTGCACTCAGGCAACTAATTAACTATCATAGCTTAAGACAGGGAAAAATGACTCCCAAGCAATCATACAGCAAATCCCCAAATGTAACAGCAAAAACGGCTCACAACATGGGGGAAAACACACAGTCCTGAAGCTTATCAGTGAGCACAACTCACAGCAGGGGAAAACGCCCCAAGTAGTCTGTGCGTGAGACCAACAGTCAGTGAGACAGCCAAAAACGTGAATGGCTCTTCACAGCCATGGTAAAAACACATGAAACTTCCAAAAATGTGAATGGAAAATGCACCAGCAGCTCCAAAAACGTGAGGAAGACAACCAAATCCCCAGCACTACAAAAACGACCTCCCATCCATGGGAAAAATGAAGCCAACAACCAAAAACGTGGAAATGAAAGACACTGGAAAAACTCCAGCTGCTCCCAAAAGCCCCAACATGAAGGAGAATGGTGAGGAAAATGAAAAACATGGATGCATGGAAGAATGGCATACGTTTTTGGGCATTTTCCTTGCCAAGGAAGTCAGAACACGTTTTTCAAAAATGGGTCTCTGCCCAATTCGAATTTTTGCCCATACTCTTCCCATTCCATGCAATAACTAACTCAACCACATTCTGGCCGAAATAAATGATTGGGGAAAAAGACAAGAAAGGCAGTTGACAGTTTGATGGGTTTTCTCATAGACATTTGGCTTTTCCCCATTGGCCCATTGGGTAAAAATTTCACCCCCCCCTTATCCTTAGGAAATCATGCCCCATTCGATTTAGTTGCCACGACCATAGCTGGTTGTGTCCATTAATTAATTATGATGCATATTTACATGATGGCCAACATAATATATGCCGCATGCCCCGATATACCATCGGTGACAAATTTAAATCCAAAACATAGCATTACCGATCAATGGTGGGGCTTTGGCCTTTAGCTCCGCACCATGATCATTACATTATATATACATCATATACATCTAGTGCAACGGGGTCAAAACTAGGACATTACATATTTCCTGGGTTCCTGCTCTTTTATTGCGCCATGTGATTTCTAGTTTTATGGGTGCTACATCCTCCAAATGCTTTCTTTCAAAAATATTCTGGAAATATGAGGCCAAAGTGTATTGTCTGGTATTTTCTCCCCAATATTCACCTGCTGATATGTTTAAGTTCAAGTCCCCCCTAACAATGAGGTTTGGATGGTTTAGTACTCCTTCTAATATGATTTTTTCCCAGTAGGCCTTTCTCTCATAAAAGGGTCCATAGACATTCAGAAGGATCAGAATAATTCCTGCCTCCTGATCCTTAATCTTTACTTCTATCGATGAAGCCAACTTTATTGACTCAATCTTTTTCATTTTTGGGTTCCATGCTGTTATCAATCCTCCCAAGTGTCTAACAACATCTAGGATTTCCACTTCTGAGGTTTTAAGTATTTATTTGAAAGTGGCTTCATCTCTATCCCCTTGAAGAATTGTCTCATGAATCATGATTATAGAGGATTTTTGGTTGTTAAGCAAAATTTTTAGGGCGTTTTTCTTAGAGGTCGCCCCCATCCCTCTTGATTTATACGATAAAATCTGCATCAAGGTACCCCATCTAAGGCCAAAAATCTAGGTGCCCTTTTGAGAGTAGACTGTTTACCTGGCTTCACAACTAAAGGAGATTGAATTTGGGCCTTGGATAATAGGGTTTTTCTTCTGAATCTAGGTTTTTGTGTTGGATTAAGGGCCAAACCCTTGTTGAAACCCCTTCATCTACCGACTCTACTTGGGGGTTTCAGGATCAAAGTTTGTATGTTATTTTTCTCTATGTTCTCTTTTGCTTTATATGTAAGAGTTTATATTTAACAAAACAAATAAACAAGTCCTGATTATAAGGAAAGGGATATGTACCTTTGTCCAAAGGTCCTGCTCCTTGTTTTTTGTTATCTGCTATTCTGAAGGATTGAATTTTTTTGTCTTCTTTATCACTTTTATTCACTTACTTAACTATTTCTATTTTCTCCGGTTCCATCTATTTGTTTTCCTCACCACCTTGAATGTCCCTTACCACATACTTCCCTTATTCTAGGGCCTTGAGTTCTGTTAGGATAATCTCGATGCTTCTCCAAGTCTGGTCCTCTTTCGTTAATCCCATTCCCATTTCATCTTTCTTCGCTTCATCTGTGAGCTTGGGTTTTATTGATTCTAGCTCTGCTTCCTTCCTGATCTGCACGTTTTCATATGTCTCCTTGAATTCATTTGATTCTATTTCCTGTGTTCCTTGTTTGTCCTTTCTTATCCAGATCTTCTTGTGTAAAGGTTTTGTTGCCACCTTTGGGCATTCTTTTTGCACATGCTCGACCTCCCTACAGTTGAAACACCTAAATGGAATTTTCCAATAATCTAATTTTTTCCTCTAGGTGCTTCCATGCATTACTATTTTTATCTCTCTGTATAGCCCTTTTCTCAAATCAATTTATACTAAAATTCTGGCACATCGTCAGTCCAGTTTGGTCTCCCAATTTTTCTCCATTGAGATGAACTTCCCTAGGCTGTTTCCTATGGCTTTGAACACCTATGGTTGAAAAAATATGATTGTAAAACCCAAAAGGATGACCCATACCTTCTGTATGTTATGTGGTTCCTTGTATGCATTGAAATCTATGGACGAATTCTTTAGAATCAAGCCAGAAGGGCCCCGGTTCCAATTGTGTTTTAAAAGTTTGCAATTGTCCTCCATGCTTCGTAGCTTGATAAAAAACCATCCCTATGGGAAAGAATAGAAAGTGGGCTCATAACCTAATAGGTTTCTCCAATTCAGAGCTATCCACTACTATGGGGAAGATATGGTTGCAATCTTTCCACAAAACCTCCCTACAAGAGCGTGTGCTAAAAAATATGGGATCTATTTCAGTGTTATGTCTTTGCCTAATATTAGCTCAAGGCTTCTGTTTCCTTCATTCCTCTATAAATTTTTTATAGGATGCATTCTTTTCCCTCATGCCATAATGATCCTTTATTTCATCACCCTTATTATTCTCTTGTGTGGAACTGATCTCCGTGCATTTTCCTGTCATTTCTTCATTCTGCGTCGCCTCCTTCGCATGGGCTGACTGCACTTCTGTATGAGAGAAAAAAATAGGACTTTGATCCCACTCATCCTCATAATATACCATTTTCAAATACATGGTTTCCTATTGAATAGTTTCCCATCCTTCCCTTTGCTCTCTATTCTTCAAAAAATCGCTAAAAAATAGATAAAACTACTTCACTTCCTTCCTATGCTTCGCTTCCATCACTGCTCCTGCTGTAGAGCTCAATTTGGGTCTCGACTNAATTAATAATAATGTTCTAAATTTGTCATAGTTGTATGATGAAGGTGCAACAAAGATTGTGAAAAAACTTAGCCAAAGATTAATGATATTAAGTAAGTAGAATATCGGTGTTTAATAACAATGTTTATTTAATGTTATATTTTTGGTTACATTACAAGTGGTATCAAAGCAAAGTTTCAAACACATTGCATCCTATGAGATTGGCACTCAACCATTGTGACCAATTGTTATTAGGGAATCTATCCAATGAATGGGGTAGAGGTCACCAACATATTGGACTTGAATAATATGGAATATATGATATACTAACATACATAAAGAATCTTGATTTAAAATTAGGATCAAATCAAAACACAAATAGGGTTTTATGCGAAGATGACTGTAGGAACCTTTTTATGAAGGTTGGTCCTTGCAGACATGAATGCACATAACTGTTAAGGGAGGGAAAGATGTTGATTTCTTATTAATGAATGGAAATGTGCAAAAATATACCTTATTTGTCTTCAATCTCCTCTTAAAATCTTGGCTCTGGATCTCCTTTCCTCTCTTCTCCAACAAACCCAATCAATCTCCATATGTGCTAAGGATAGGACCTCATATGCACAAAGCAATAAGGGATAGAGGAAACATTTCTCCAACATAACCTTAGTTATAAAAAAGGATCCCTCACATGCCTCATATATATTACTTTTAAAGGGGAATTATATGGTTACCATCAAGAGAAAATAATTGTAACAAAGGAGGAAGTTGCCAAAACTACCAAAACTACTCCAAAATTTGAGATTTTTTAAATGTTTAGGAATTTTTTGAGGCACACGCTCGCAGGAAATGGGAAACTAGCATGTCACACACACTTGGGACACTAGAAACATGCATTTTCAAGGGAAAAAAAATAGTGGACCAAGTGCAAGGGCCGTTTTTTGGGGGGAATGCAATTTTTAGGGATTTTTAGGGGTTTTGGGGCTCCAACTGTTGTCAACCATTCTTTAATTGATAAATAACCATTAGATATGTTAATACCATGCTTATTACAACCAACATAAGGATATTTTATCTATTGTATCCTTTAGGTGAGTGATAATAACTTTATTAAGTATCGTCATGCAAGATTCATCATGACAATGTTGTCATGGACGTAGAAGTGTCGACTTGGGATATAACATATGACTCGTAATGTATAAGGTCGGAAGGAAACATGATAGATGAAATACATTATAAAATATTTAGTAATGAGGTCAATAAACCTTGAGAATCAATAATCTCGGTCGCAAAAAAGTGCTTAAAATAGATAAAGGATGTTATACAAACTGATCTCTCAGAGCTACATATACATCTACAAATTATCACAAGAAAGATACAAGGAAAATCCAACATATGTATAGTTGATGTAACTATCATGGCCACTGAAAATAAAAAGGTGGTGCCATGTGAAATATAGATGATTCATGGACACAATTTAACAATGTGGATCCATGCTTAATAATCGATCATTGCCACGGAAATACAAGGTCAATATATGTCTCAATAGGTGTCATATGAGGTGTGAGAAGGTCTTGCACAACTCATGTAATATAAAAAATGATAATTCTATTGTTTTCCAAACGTATTTAATCCAAACTGCCCGAAGGTATAAATCCTAACCATGTTAATAGATGAGATGAATTCCAACATGAATTATACCGTTTGATTACTGACAAATGTGGAAAATCGTTAACAAATGTGAGGGAACCCACCAGTAATGAAAAGGGGACCCAAGGTACCTAGTACATTCCACAAGTGTTAATAAGAGGTCTTGAATTTGAAAACTTGAAGAATCCACTGAGTAAGAGACATTGATGCATTCTCATAACCTAATAGTGAGAGAATATGATAATGAGGACCTCAAATCCCAAGGCACTATCTAGAAATATGTTAGAATAATCAACCCATAGTTACCTACCTTAGACATTAATTAAATAATTTTTTTCTTATTACCTAGTTTCCTAGATTCCACTCTATGCTAGTTGCATTCTACATGTCCTAGAAGTCAACACATGGAAAAAATGATTCATGGAGCACTTGGGAAACTTCCAGGAAACCCATTTTAGGATGTTTGATTTATTCCAAATCCTCCAAAGCACATATCTACTTTTTCTGAAAAGCTGCATGTTTTATTGAGAACTAAAGCAAAAGGAAAAGCTAGACTAGGTGTAGTTGACTTGTTTTTTTCCCATATCATCCTGCCTCATTTTATCCTAATAAAAAGCATGTATGAGTTGTCTTTCCATCCCTCATTATCTTTCCTACTTGACTTAGCAAATTTGTGAGCATCTTGGTGGATTTGGAAACTGCTTTATGCACCTATAGGGGATTTGACTAGATTTAGTAAGCTTGCTTTTTGACCTTTTTGAATGACATCCTTATGCATTCGAATATATCATGTAATTATATATTGAAGAAGCCTATTACTTCACAAGTTTGGCTATTGTACACTTACTCAAGTAAGATTAGTGGTATGCTCTAATTTCAGTCTCCTTTGGTGTTAATTTTGCATGTTTGGTTAGCAATTTTTTGAGTGTAATTGTTCTATCTCTTGGGTTCAATTTCCACATGGTATCAAATCCTTTTTATATTTATTTCTCTCCTTCCATATTTCTATTGCAGGTTTGACATCTTGACTGGGAGCCTATTATGCTAACTGAAGGGCACAGTTTCTGAGCTATGGACCAATCTCAGAAGATCATATTGACTCCATTCAATTTCTTAGAGTGGAAAGATGAGATGGACATATTGTTGAGAGAAAAAGGTCTCTGCAGGGTGACTATGGAAACTGAGGCAAATCCCAATGCACTTGCAGAGAAAATCAAATGGCACAACAAGAGGGATGAGGCCTATAGTCTTTTGTGTCTAAGCATTTCAAGAGACCCCCTCTTTCATCTTAATCGATTGAAATTTTTTGGTAATATAGATGAGATGATAGGATATAAAATTGATAATGAGATGATCTCCTTGAGTCCTGGTAGCTTTGAATCCTAGCAACTCTATTTTTCCAAGTTTAAGTACCTTGTTTTGCAGCTAAAATAGTGTGGGATCGAAAAGAAGGAAGATAAACTAGTTTTGGATGTACTCTCTAAGCTTGGCCCTGATTATTCAGTGGTTTTTTCTACCTACCATGCCACCAAGTTGAAATATCGAGCCTAGAATAAGCCTAATCTTTCAGATTTCATGGAATCCCTCACACAAGAACAAGATAAATTGTTAATGATGGGCACCATCAAACCTTCCAAAGACTAAAATTTGGTTGCTGGAGATTCTAGGGTGGATTCAAAAAGCAAGAAAAAAGCTAAAAATCCACCTAAGAAAAAGAGAGATAAGAACAAGTCTCAAGAGGAGCCCCAAGGTTCCAAGAAGAACTCTAAGAAGAAGAAGAACAAAGGAGAAATGAGCAAGTGTGCATACTGCAATAAGGGCTATCATCTTGAGAGCTCTTGTATGAAAAAGAAAATTGACATGTTGACCCAACTCCTAGTGAAGAATAGCATCTCCCTTCTTGATTTCTCAAAGAAGATGGAAGGAGGATCAAATTCAGAGGACAGAGAGAGAGTACATGCCTTGGTTGCTGGCACATCAATATCACCTAGCTTCATCATAGACTCTAGAGCTTCTAGACATATGGTTTCGACAAAAGAGGCATTCTCCTCTCTTGGAATGTCTAAAGGTCCACCAATAGTTTTGGGAGATGACT
Source organism: Pseudotsuga menziesii (assembly GCA_001517045.1). Classification (NCBI taxonomy): domain Eukaryota; kingdom Viridiplantae; phylum Streptophyta; class Pinopsida; order Pinales; family Pinaceae; genus Pseudotsuga; species Pseudotsuga menziesii. The sequence continues at coordinate 159,182 of LPNX010959632.1, forward strand.
CTCTCACTAACAGTTTGGGGAAGGCAAGGATTGATCTTTACCATCGTAAGTTCAATAATGTGTTGTATGTTCCAGTTCTTGCCTCTAATATCTTGTTAGTGTATCAGATGACTCACACTGGGTCTCCAAAGAAGGCCATATTCTTTTGTGATGATGTAGAAATCACTGATATTTCCAATGGTAAAGTCATAGCAAAAGGTGTTGTTGATCACACTTTGAAGGTATACATGTTTTCCCATTTTCTACCCTACTCAAACCCCTCTGTTCTTCTAATTCATGCTAATGAGGAAAGCAAGATTTGGCATGAAATATTTGGCCATCTTAACTACAAGTATATTTCTGATTTGAGTTAAAAATATATGGTCATAGGGTTACCAAATATCAAGTTTTCCAAGGGAGTCCATCAAGGTTGTATCCTAGGAAAATAGCCAGAGCACAAATACCCGAGAGCTAGTCATGAGAGAACCTCTATAGCTCTTGAGTTTATGCACAATGACATTGCTGTTCCATTTCCTGATAAGTCCATGCATCAATCCAAATATGCACTAACCTTCATAGATGAATTTTCTAGGTATTGTTGGGTTCACTTCCTAAAGCGTAAGTCTGAATTTTTTGACCTCTTCAAAGTCTTTAAAGCCTTGGTTGAAAATGAGTATGGGAGGAAACTCAAGATCCTCAGATCTGATAATGGTGGTTAGTATGTCAATTCTAAGTTCATTTAGTATTGTAAATATGTAGGTATTTAGATGAAACATTCGACACCTTACACACCACATCAAAATGGTGTTGCTGAGAGAAAGAACAGGTCAGTGAAGGAGATGGCAACCTGCATGATGGAGGCTAAGACTTTTCCACCAAATTTTTGGGCCGAGGATATAAACTGTGCATCCTACATATAGAATAGGGTTCCTCATAATTATCTTGATGGTATAACTCCTTTAGAATCTTGGAGTGGGCATAAGCCAAAGGTGACCCATTTCAGGATTTTTGGCTCAAAGGCTTGGCCTAGAATTCCAACTAAAAAAGGGAAATGCTTTGCAACCCCGAAGCCAAGAGTGCCTATTTGTTGGGTATTGTGAAGATTCAAAAGGGTACAATCTGATAAACTTGAGCACTAACAAATCTTTCAATGAAAGAAGTGTTCAGTTCCAAGAAGATCCTTTAGTAGCAGTTAAAGTTGGAGAGTCTTCTTCACCACTAGATCCATTGATTGTAAGTGGAGAGACTAATGAGTTGGCTGACTCTGATATGTCTAATATCGGATGATTTGATTGCATATATTGACAGTCTTGCAAGACCAAAATGGGAAGCAAAGATGAGTCATGCATCTAGGGAACTAGCTGGAAATCCTAGTGACACTAGGAGGACTAGATCTCAGTTTGAGAGTGCCCTTTGTGTGAAAGATCCTTTATTTGATGAGAAGTTCTATCTGATGGTTGAATTAGTTCCATAGACATATGTATATGCATCAAATTATCCAAGCTGGAAAAAATCCATGAAAGAAGAATTCAGCTCGCTCCAAAAGAACAACACCTGGGAACTGGTTGATTTTCCCCCAGGGCAGAAGCTAGTTTAATGTAAGTGGGTTTTCAAGACCAATTTTAATACTGATGGTTCAGATTTGAAATATAAGGAAATATTGGTATCCAAGGGCTACTCACAAGTACATGGTATTGACTACAACGAAACCTTTGCACTAGTTGCAAAGATGGAGTCCATAAGGCTAGCTTTAGCCATTGCAGCTTCGAAGCAGTGGGAGGTACATCACATGGATGTCAAGTGTGATTTTATAAATGGATATATCACTAAAGAGATTTAAATTAAACAACCTAAAGGGTTTGTTTCTAATCCATCTTTAGTCTGCATGTTAAATAAGTCATTGTATGGGCTCAAGCAAGCCCCCAATGCTTGGTATGCCAAGATTGATGGCTTTCTGCTATCATTGAGTTTTGTTTCATGCAATTCTGATAGTAATGTGTATTTGAAGCTGATTCATGGTTCTTTGATGATTATTTTATTGTATGTGGATGACCTTCTGATTATAGGAAGTTTAAAGAAAGAGATTGCGTCCTTGAAGGATGCAATGAACCATGCATTTTCTATGATAGATTTGGGATTGTTGAGCCAATTCTTGGGTCTCAAAATTGCTCAATCCCAACATGGAATAAAAGTACATAGGTCCAAGTATGCCTTAGATTTTATGAACAAGTTCAACATGAAATATTTAAATCCAAGCAAGACTACCTTCCTTGCAGGAGTTAAGCTTGAAGAAGCAGGTTCTTCTCCTATGGTAAATAATACATTGTATAGGCAGTTGATTGGGTGTTTGGTTTATATTACACACACTCGACCTGATATATATTATGCAATTAGTGTGGCTTCAATATACATGGATCAGACTCATGAGATCCACTAGAGAGCAGCGAAAAGGATCCTAAACTTTGTTCAAGGAACAAGAACTCATGGGATCTTCTACAAAGAAAAATGTGATCTTGATTTGATTAGGTTTACTGATAGTGATTGGGTAGGTGAAAACACAGATTGGAAGTCAACATCATGATATGTGTTCATGCTTGCAGAAGGACCAATCATCTGGTCAAGCAAGAAGCAAAGTGGCATAGCACTCTCATCTACAGAAGCAGAGTATAGAGGAGTTGTAAATGCAGCAAATCAATGTTTGTGGTTGCAGGGAATACTTGGAGAATGTGGCTTCGAATCATAGTTTTCAACTATTATCTACTATGATAATCAAAGCACCATTCGAATATACAATGATCCATTTTAGTGAAAATGAGCCAAGCACATTGAGATCCATATGCACTACATCAGATGACTTGTGCGTGATGGTACCATTCATCTACTCTTCTGTGCATCTTCAGAACAAGTAGCAGACATCTTCACCAAAGTTTTTTTTGAGAATACATTCAGAAATATAATATCAATGCTGGAAATTTCTGATCATGCTGTGAAGCATGATTGAAGATTTCCAAATTTTGTTTTCCTGTCCATGTTTAAGGGAGGATTTTCCCACTGGGTTTTTGCCTCTTTCCTTGGTTGTACGGACAAGCAGTATGTAAAGGGTGACTAAGCCTTGTTGCTAAGCACTATAGTTTTCTAATATTTACTCATAAATTCAAGATTAAGGGGTGGTGTAAGAATAATCAACCCATAGTTACCTACATTAGACATTAATTAAATCATTTTTGTCTTATTACCTTGTTTCCTAGATTCTGCTCTATGCTAGTTGCCTTCTACATGTCCTAGAATTCAAAACATGCCAAAAATGAGTCATTGAGCACTTGTAAAACTTCCTATAAACCCATTTTAGCATTTCTTCTTTATTCCAGATCCTCCAAAGCACATATCTGCATTTTCTGAAAAGATGTATATTTTATTGAGAATTAAGGTAAAAGGAAAAGCTAGACTAGGTGTAGTTGACTTATTTTTTTCCCACATTATCCTCCATCCTTTTATCCTAATAAAAGCATGTATGAGTTTTCTTTCCATCCCTCATTGGATTTCCTACTTGACTTAGCAAATTCGTGAGAATCTTGGTGGATTTGGAAACTGCTTTATGCACCTATGGGGGATTTGACTAGATTTAGTAAGCCTACTCTTTGACCTTTTCGAATGGCATCCTTATGAATTCAAATCTATCATGTAATTATATATTGAAGTATCCTATTACTTCACAATTTTTTCTATTGTACACTTACTCAATAGAGATTACTGTTATGCTCCAATTTCAGTCTCCTTTGGTGTTAATTTTGCATGTTTGATTAGCAATTTTCTGAGTGTAATTGTTCTATCTATTGGGTTCAATTTCCTCGAAATATAATTATTCTTCTGATAGAAAGGTTATTTGAATTTGATAGGAAGAGACCCATGAGAAGGAAGGAATTGATGAATCCTCCATCATCACACACAAAAAAACTTGAGGACTAATTTGAGTTGGAGATGGGACAAAATTTTGCAAAATGGACTGTTGAAGGCATGATGTAATGGAATGATATCAAGGAGAATGGCCAACATAGGTTATATACTTGCATGGTGAAGATTACACAGTAATGACTGAAGTAGATTTAGACACAAAGGGACCAAATTCCAATGATAAAAATATACAATGTAGAATACATTGGAAGATTCTCCATCTGATTGGAAGAGTAACCAACCAGAGGGGTAATATATTTGAGATTAGGATTTATCCTAAGGCCAAAACTAGAACCCAAGTATTGAGACACTCAAATTGGTGCTTTGTTCAAGGATTACATGACTTCCCACCATTATACTAAGAGATATTTGATATCCGTCCCTTCCCTTTTCTCTTTTTAAGTACCTTATGTCACGTTTCCAACCCTCCAACTGGAAAAGAGGACGCAACTGACATACTATCTACCTGAGCAACTAGCCCTATGAACATACACATGATAAAAATTGGAATGCTTTGAACTAAAACATGCATAGATGCATAATTATTTATCATACAGTAGAAGCAAACTACATTCCATTCAAGTATTTAGCGTGTTCATCATTTTCATTAAACATCAAATACAATTGTAGAGATGAAATAGAAAAGAATACTTATCTTATGAAGAAGCATGTTTGCAACCAGCTATGTCGCCGCAACTTTCCACCCAACCATAGCCTAGTGTGCTCTTTAATCTCTCAGCAACACTGCCACCCCCGAGCTGGGCATGATTCCCATAAAGAAGAAGGAAACTAAGAAGGCTCAAACATAGCCAAATATATGTCAAAAATAAGTCAAGCCAACATGGTAGGGTTTAGTAGATGAAGAGTACACAAAAATAGATAACCAATCCAACAAGTTGGGTTTATCAGGTTATCAGGAGATGGAAGCAATGTGTGCCAAGCTAGTAGGCTCACTGAAGGGATAAGGATGCCTACACTAGAAATAGCTTGATTCCTAAGAAATCCACACACACCCAACACAAGGAATCATTCCCTTCTCTGTTGCATAGTCCCTCAGGACATAACTTCCCTTCCCATGGTATTCAGGGGGTGTAGAGAAGAGAGCCATACCTCTAGCTCTGTCTATGAGGATCCTACAAAACACTAGGTTTGTCAAGAAGACTCCTTTCCACTTTGACACAGTCCAAACAACAATTGCATACAGAACAATATACACCATTTATGGGTTGAGGAAAACATTTTGGCCACAAAATTAATTTCCAAGGAGGGTAAGAACAACCCACAAACAAAAAATCATATCCCTAGGATGTTTTGGCCCTAACGTGGCCAAAAACAAAATCAACAACAACACCCAAAAAGATGTGGTCTCTCCTATAAATCGTTGGGAAACACAAAATGATTTTCAGCTTCGAAAGCATTAGGGAAATGCAACCGAAATAATTCAGGAAGAAACCCAACCACAAGAACATCAAAAAAACAAAATTCTTAGCCTCCATAAAATGAAGAACAACTACCCACCTGAGGGAAAAATATACATAGCAAATAGAAAATCATGAATTTCACACTCAGCAAATTCCCAGCCACTTGAGAGAGCCCCAATGTGGGTGACTGATGATGAGGAAAACACTCAGGAGCCTAATTGTGAAGGAGAAGATACCATGGGAAAAATTGTGAAGGTGCAAACAACTCCCAAGCTTCCCTGCATGAGATAAAAATGAAGAACATAGATGCATGGCAAAATGGGCATGCATTTTGGTTCTTTACTTGCCCCAAAATTCTAAATTGATTTTCCCCAAAAATGGGTTTTCCCCAAACTCGAATTTCATGCCCATACTCTTCTCATCCCCATGCAATAACTAACTCAACCACATTCTGGCATAATTTAATGATTGGGGAGAAATAAAAAAATGGGTAGTTGAGGGTTTGATGGGTTCTCCCTTTGACATTTGGATTTTCCCCATTGTCCCAAAGGTTTAAATGATCTCCCTCCCTGTTCGTTAGGAAAATCATGCCCCCATCTCTTTTAATGTTGCATAGACATATCTAGTTGTGGGTATTTTAATTAAAATGCATATTTACATGATACCAAAATTTTTAATGTGTCGAATAGCATGGCATAGCATTGGCAACAATTTTAATCTCCGAAACACAAAACATTAAATTGATGGTGGGGATTTTTCCTTTAGCTCCACTCCATGATTAATTACAATATATACATCATATATGTTTAATGAAAATGGGATCAAAACCGGGGTGTTACACCTTATTTTTTTAACAAGCTCAAAAAGGAGATAGAAGTATGCTCGATAAGGAACTACCCCATGGATTTTTTGTTGAGACGAGGGTAGTTAACACTCACCGGTTTTTCAATTTTATAGAGTCTGGAAAACTTAAAGAAGACTGCAAGGTTTGAATTTTTCATAGATTTAGTCCATTAAGGCCAAAAAAGTATAAAAGAAGATAAAGGAGAACTGTTCTGGAAAAAAAATGACTAGAGTATTCATTTTTCCTAAGTAGTAGTTTTAACCTAAAAATTGGGTAAACATATACCGAACAAAACAGATTTCATATACTTTAACAATTTTGGAAGAAACAACTATCTCACAAATCTTTTCATGCTTAGGGAGTGATAAAGGATCCTTAAGGAGACTTCGAAAGTCCCTTATTCATAAACTTAGTCTGCAATGCCCAAAAAAGAGATAAACTAAAGCAAGGGACAACTTATCTAGTCATAGTGGACTGGAGTATTCCTTTTTTGTAAATGATCCACATGGTTTGGAAAAGGGTTAAATTTATACCTGTGTGAATATTCCTTCAATTCCTTTAATGAGCTTGAAGTCAACAAGCCAACTCGATCATTAGAGGAAATTTCAACTCAAAATGGGCCTAAAAAAATTAATAAAATAATAGTTAAAATGATAAAATAACATTTATTAATTTTGGAGGAAGAAAAGAAAAAAACTACTGTTTTGTTTGTATTTTCAACATATCTCCCCATTTTTTTACTCAAATTTCGATTGGGAGAGCTCGTTAGATGCGGAATTAAATGCTGCATCCAACGAGTACCCACTCTGCATACTTTTGATGGACCCCGCTACCTCAAAAAGAAGAAATACCTAAAAAATGTGATGATGACATCATCATCACATTTTTTTAGGTATTTATTGCTTTTGAGGTAACGGGGTCCGTCAAAAGTATGGAGAGTGGGTACTCATTGGATGCGGAATTTAATTCTGCATCCAGCGAGCTGTCCCGATCAAAATTTGAGTAAAAACACAGGGAGATATGTCGAAAATACAAACAAAAAAAGTAGTTTTTTTTATGATACCTATGCCCAAATTTATATTAAAAAAGTGTTTAATACCTATACAGTATTTCAAATTTAAAGCAATTTGATTGTCTAATACATGATAACATCGAATTTGAGTTAAAGTTAAAAGGCCCATTTTGAGTTGAAATTTCCTCTAATGAATTTTTCAAATTTTTAGAAGTCTAATAAGAGCTTAAAAGTAAATTCATATACCTTTCCCATAAAGGTTTAACGATATTGGAAAATTCAACTCGTTGCCTCCTTTTATCTTTAATGATCTTGAAGCACTAATACATATGAGCAAATTTACGATAGTTTTTCGTTGCTATTTCGACGTTTCTTCGTCTCAATTGTGACAATAACAGTCGCGATGTTTCATGACACTTATTTCATCTCTATAACGATGAACATTATAAGCCATCGATATAGAGACAAAAAATGGACACCACATGTCTTCTATATGGTCTCCTTGAAATTGTTTTTTTTTAATTCATTTTCTAACTTTTGTGGCTCTATCGACAAAATTGTCGTCCCTATAACGACGAAAATATGGCCAAAAATTGTTAGGAAAATTTTTGTTTCCACGTAAAACTGTGGAATAGTTTCGATGAACGTTGGTCTCTCTATCGAAGAATTCTATAATTTGAGCAAAAATTTCTTCCATGCAAAACAGCGAAAAACCAATCTCTATCGACAAAATCTGTAAGTTGAATGGTAATTTTTCCACGAAACGGCGTCGCTATAGTGACGGTAGTCATTGAAAGACACCCAAGGTTTCGCCGGTTTTGTAATACCCACGACGAAAGTTTAGAGATATTGCGATGAAACCTGGATGTTTCAAAAAAAATTAAAAACTATGGAAATCCACATTCCTTTCTACGGTTTTGGATCTTCAATAAGTGCTTGTGATTGATGTGTAGTATCATGGAAATTTTGTGCCTATGGACAAGCGAATCCATAGATACACTTCAATAATTAGTCAATAAATAAATACCTTGGATAACTTATCCCATTCAATTATTTATATTGGCATGATTATATGCCTAGATTAAATTTTGTAAACACTTATTCGAAACATAGCATCTATTGTATAATTGGTCTGATGTACACATTTCCATGTTAGTTTCTAATTACTTGCAATATTTCCATACTTATTCATCACAGCCAAATAGGGTCCTTACAGAATAGTCTTTATCATACCCTCTATGCATATGAAAATTGTACAGTTTCATCTAGGTCCAATGTGCATCCTATAAAGTTCCAAAGTTTTTATCAGGCATATAGAAAGGTGATAGAAAAGAACAATGACAGAAAGAAAAACCAAGCATAAAATAACAGAAACTGAAAATTACAATATGTCTCTCTACCACCATTCAAGTGGGATATATCATAGATGTTGCAGGTATTACAATATTATCTGCAATGGAAAGTTTTAGCACCATATCTGTCATGTAAAGGAAGTAGGTTCTGGGCTCTATCTTCTATTGAGATGCATTATTTGCAATTACAAGATCTAGTTCCAGAATAAAATGTTAAATGGATTGATATGATCAATGGACTAGTTGATGCTACAAGGGATTTTTGTCATGAAGAATCAGGTTTTGAGAATTTATTAGTGTATATGTGAAAATATACTCAAATTTGAGATATGAATTAATAAATTAAATGCTTCTACAAACTTGGAAATGATATGTCTTTTCCAACTAGCAACCAAGATTTGTGATACCAGAATGTTTTAACCTTTAGTTATATTTGAAATAAAGTACACGCTAAAACTAGGGAATATCTAGGAATTTCACTGATTAATCTAAACTTTTCAACCCTGCAAATCAACCTTTTAATTATGTTTTAGACCTGATTTAATCAGCACTATAGAGAATATTTCCAGAAGGTAATTCCCAGCCACAAATTGGGGAAAACCTACAATGTGATATCAATGTTTTAGGGATGAGTTTAATACATGTAAATGAAAAAAAAAATTATATCTTATAAAACAAAAAATGAAAGATGAATTAATATTTAAAATGGCATAAAAGCTGTGATTAGTTCCTAACAAATCAAAGCTAGGCAGATGAGGTCAATTGAGGATCTCATGGAGGCCTTGGTGATTAAAGAGTAGATAGATATGAATGTTTCAAACCCAATATGATCCTTAATAACTACATCCTCTTCAAAAATATTCAATAGGAAAATCCTAAGCTAGACATTAGATGTTTGTCAAGCAAGAGCCACGAGGTGGCAATGTCACCGCAATTCCTAAAAATTATTACTGCAAGACAAATGCTATAGGATGGAAATATACCTCTCTTTCAATGCCAACAAAGCTTCCCATGCCAAACCAATAAATTTATCATAATACACTTGTAATATAACTAAAAAAGGTAGCTTCAAAGATGGAGGATAAAGGACAATTGCTCTTACTAGGTTTTAAAACTTGAACTCCTCTTCCCCATGAGAACATTAGAAGAAGCTTGGATGACAGGAAAAACACCTCCATTTCCACACAAAAAAGGCTTCTCGTGCAATATTTTGGTTTGGTAGAAAATAAACGGGAACAAAAAATTCCAAGATTTTTGTAGAAAATGCGAAATAAAACACAATTTCAATAGTAATTGAAAGAAGCGATGAAGAAATGGAGCCAAAAGAGGAAAACAAAGAGTTCTGATAGAGGGAAAGTGGTTAAATAACATAGGTGGGGAATGCATAGAGAGAACATAAGAGTACTAAAAACAGGGAATGGTACAATAAGAACACGACAAAGACAGTTAAGTCTGATATTTTTATGTTTCTTTACAAAAATTGGATAGAAAGCAGGATGAAGAGGCTAGAAATGAAAATAGAAAAGTTATATTATACGATAGGTACAAGCAAGTCATATAAAATATTAATGCCTAGTGACAATGTAGCCAATGCAAGAACCCTTACCTTATCAATCGCCTTTCACCAGGTACATTGGCCCATAACGCTTGCAAAGATTTATCCTAATAAATGGAAAACCACAATGTTGGATGGAAATTAAATTTATAAGTTAAATAAATAATCCATTCCTAGACCTATACACAAGTGGTCATTTTGCTAGTCATGGAAAATATCAAAATACTCTATGAAATAAAAAATGGGCTTACAATTAAATCAACTAATGTTGTCTGGAAAGTGTGTTCTTGGGGTAATTCCACCAAGAGATGTGGTTCTGGAGTCACATTCCACATCTCCTACGAAGGAAATCAACAATCAATATATACAAGACACATTTTCCATCAGAATACCAACTTGCATTTAAATGCTATATTACAATACCATTGCCTCACTGATGTTGAAACTTGTGTTTGTATTCGACAAGATTTCTTTAACCATTGTATTAAAACAAAAAACAACACACAAATTTTAATGTTTATTACATAAGTATATTAAATACACATATAAATAGGTTTTTACTGGAAATGTGTGGACACTGTTAATACCACCATCCTATCAAACAATATAAAACAAAAAATAGAGGAAAGAGTCATATTGTCTTAATATATGAATAAAATGTCACCAAATACTCCAGATAAATCTTTGTTATCTATGAAATGTTAAATTTATAGTAAATAATAGCCTGCATGGATGTGTCTCATTCGTATCCGAGTTGCTATGAATTCACTTGTTGTAAATTGGAGGTCATGGGATCAAATCCCACCCGAGTTCACCTGTGTCCCATGTCTTGCAATGGGTGTGGGTCACCTAACATTATAGTGGTAGCAGGAATGGATCCCTCGACCGCGTGTCATGTGAGTACCACCCAAGATCCAGTTTCCAATTCCCCTAATTACGGAAAAAAAAAACATTCCAACAAACAGTATTTAGATATGGAAATATTAGTTCTAACATAATGCACTTTGAAGAGCTCATGGAATGATTTTGTAGCACAAATATAAATACATTTTTGTTGTCTTATAAAAAAAACATCCATTTTGTTGACTTATAAAAAAAAGTAAAGAAACAGTTTAGGGGGGGATTTTAGGGATGAACCTGCAGAGACACGAGCATGGGCTTGTTGTGAGAATCATTGCATATTATGTTTCCATCTTTATTCGTTATCCCATTGCATCTTCCACATAGACTTGGGGACCCCAATGGATATTTCTTGACCCCTTTTCTATTATTTATTTCTCAGATTTTCTCCTAACCGTCCTTACAAACTTGGTGATCGACATATTTTCAATGGCATCCTCCAACTACAGAGTTAAACATAGTTACCGTATTCATCCCTAGGACTAACTGCACCCGAATCACATTCTTCTAAATCAGATTCTAGGATTCTTCATCGGATTCTTACACCTCGTTTTATCTAATATAAATATTTTTACATAGGATAATTAAGGTTAATTAGGGTTCGGATTTTGAATCCCTAATTCCTGATGTTGGGATGAGTGTCGAATCCATATCGCATTCTTTGGCCAATTTCGATCGCACCCACAGTCCGTGTAACATTGGAGTTAAATTCAAACCATTAAGAAGAAAAAACCTAAACATGAATTTGTTCTCCCTAGGTTCAGGATTGGGTTTGTTCTTAGGAAGAACTTCAAGATAGCCCTCATTGCTGCTTCTTTTCCTCCTAGTAGAAACTTCTACCATCTTGGACACAACAAATGACAAACTGCAGAGGGAATCTTGTGTTCTTCTATTGAAATGATTTCCTACACTTATAATTTGGAAGAATGCATGCATGGAATTGGATTTCGTTAGTTTATACATAGAATTCTATGGATGGGGTTGATGTATCACTAATTAATCAAATCAATTATGCATGTACAACTCAAGACAAGGTCTTTCATTCACAATTTCTACAAAGTTCTACTCAGTTTCCTGAAAACCACTCTGAGAAAACAAAAACAGTTTTCTATAGAAAATTCGGGCTTAAAAATCCAATAATTCAAGTCTGAGAGGTTCCATCAAGCTTGTAGCACACATATAAATACATTTTTTTTACTTATAAAAATAACTAAAGAAATAGTTTAGGAGAGGATGTTCAGGGATGAACCTACAGAGCTACGAGCATGGGATTTTTGTGATAATAATTGCATATGATGTTTCCATATTTATTCGTTCACCCATTGCATCTTCCACATCGACTTGTGAAACCTAGTGGATCTTTCTTGACCCATTTTCTATTATTTAAATCTCATGTTTTCTCCTAACATTCTGTTGTAGCTACAACAATTTCCCAAAATTCTAAAAATTTGAGGACCCTCCCTTGTTTTAGATTATTTTGATTTTCTTCCCTATTTTGATATAATGAATTCTCAGAATATTTGTTTTTAATGCCTGGGTTGCTTTACTACTCGATTTACTTGTTTCCTTTGGAAATCTTTTGGAAGTCTGCTGGATTGCTGCCTTTGAACGCCTTTGAAAACTAGCTGAAATCGGAAGTTGTTTCGTTTTGATTTTCCACAGTTGCGGATGGATCCTAGATTTGGAGCTCTGCAATTGCGGATGATTTTTTTCTTTGACGAAAAGGAAACCTCCCGACTTCCGACCCATTGGTTTTGTTTGGACAACGGACGCTCTTATGATTTTTTCTTCCGCCGTTGCAGAAGGGTTTGCCTTTCTTTTCCCGCCGTTGCAGATGACTTTTGGTTCACGATTGCGGACGGATCTTTGCATTTGGCCTCCGCTGTTGCGGACGGTTTTGGGGTTTGGTTTTTTATTTTATTTCCAGTGTATGTTGTGCCTCGGCAGAGTATTGGTTTTCAATTGGAAACTTTATCATTTCTTCTTTCCGCCGTTGCGGAGAAAAGTTGACTTTCGTCCTCCGACTCGGAAACTTTTCGACGTCCGATCTGATTGTTTTGTTTTCATCCATGAGCGTCTCCGTGGCCGGGTACATTTTTTGGCTGACCGTCATTGTAGAAGGGAGATCATTTCCCCCCCCAATGCGAAATCTTTCTGATGTCCGACTTCTCTTCTCCTCGCACGTGTGAGCAAATTTTATATATACAAGGATGGTGTATTGGTTTTTTCAATTCTTATTTTAATTGCCAAAGCACTATCGCCATCGAGCTGTCGATTTCTTGAGCCAGTGAAGAACCACGCTATCGTCCAGGTGTCGATCGTGGAATCTGGACCATCATCAACCCACTCATCTCCCCGTGATTGCGTTGCACTTTCCATGTAGGATTCTTGTCGTTTTCCATCTAAACTGCTAGTGGTTTTATATTCCCGGTCATTTTATCATCCCGCTAGGTTTTAAGCCTATGCAAATGGGGTTTTCACCTTTTTACCGTGGGGGGAATAGTTTAACCGTCGCAACAGTGTTGCTGTTCCGATACTATTTTTCTTTTGCTACCTCGTGCATAGGGGTTGAGGGGTTTCAGCGTAGACGGCCATTACGCCGTCTGCGCTAAACCACCCTACACAGTTTTGATAGGCAGGAGGTAGATGCATCTATGGATTGCTTTGGGATTTTGTTCAGATGTTGATCCCATGGTGCGTTACCAGGTTTTTTAAACCCTATCCATTTTCGCCTGTGCGTTTCTGTGCATCCTCGCCGAACGTAATGTTGAACCCGTGGTTTAACAGAGGGGGTAGGTCTTTTATTTTTGGTATAGAGGCATGGAACCATGGAGACTATATCACGGTTACGATGTTTCTTCCCACACTGCTTAGAGCCCAGCCTTTTTGACCCGTTTACTTCCAGCCACCCCGTGGAGCTCAACAGTCGAGCCCCAGCCTGTGAGAAGAGGAGTAGCGGCGTTGTTAAAAACTTTGGGGCTTGCATAGTTTCCCGTATCATTCTTGCGCATTGATTTGTTAATGGCACCCGCAAAAGATGAAGACTTTGGACATGTTAATAAGGATGTTATTCGCCCATTTTATTCAGCAGAATTTTCAGTAGTAGATTGCTATTTTTATTTGTGACATGTTTTGCATCATGATAAATGTAGACAAAGTCATTTAATGCTGCACTTTGTTTGTAGAAGTTCAGATTAGTTAGGCTATTCTAGGCTATCCATGCATACATTTATTTCTCTAACAAATTGTTGTAATAATACACATTGAAGAAGTAAAACGCTGCCTACTGTCATATAAATGTCTGCACCTTGAAATTCTCAATGTTACAATGTTGTATATGGTAGGAAGAAGTCGAATCCACCATGTCCAAAAGGCAGAAGAAGAAGGCCCCTATGGTTGAACAAGTGCCAGAGGTGGAAGCTATGACAAAGACTGAATACATATATGGAGACACTCAATGCGTTTCTGGTGTTGAACCCGAATATCAGTGGGGGGATGTCTATAGACACATCACCAGAAGAGAGGTGCCTCATATAGGACTGGAAGAAGAACCCATCTATGCCAACATTGAAAGATTGGCACTCATGAAGGTCGCCACTAGGCCGGAACTCTTCCCATGCTCTGAAGTTATAGGATGGATTCTGCCTCGGGAAGATGTCTCAACAATGATTTTGAAGGATGTTAATGAACAAGGTTATGCTGCATACAGCCCTGGTTATGTAGCCTTGGCCTACCATCTACCAGAACCTGAAGTGTTCGTGTCTGATGACTAGTTGAGTAACGTTAAAATGGACCTGATAGAAACCATTAAAGGGATGATGCTAACAAGGAAATAGTTCAGGTTCAGAGCAACGAGTGAGTATGATACAACAAGTCTAAGGACTCCATATAGATTCATAGCCTTGATGCTCAATAGAATATTCAGAAGAGCCCATGGCAGGTTGTTCAAGCTGGAATGGATACCTATTATCTTTTATGTGGCCATCGAGGGGACAATCTTCAAGTGGCCCAGCCTGGTTTCAAACAGTTTGGCTGCTTGCTTAGCCGCAGCCCTGGGAAGAGAGGCCCAAAAAAAGTCTGAGTTTTACATGAGCTTGATACTTATAGACTGCATATTGTGTCGTAAGCCCTTCCCAGGTCTCAGATGCATCTGGGATAGGGAAAGAATGCCTATCTACGCGGATTACAAACCTTTGTGGGCACATGTTTACCACAGCCGCTATAGAGAAGTATGCGAACAATTCCTTATGCCATTATACACCCTCATCTTTCTGAAGGAATGTGACTATTTGTCAGAGGGGGCCATGCAAGTAATAGAAGAGTATGCAAACTATTACTTGACAGAAAATGGCATGTATTTTAGAATGTTTGGTGGCTCAAGAGCCCCTTCACTGCTGCCAAAATACGCAACTGATTATATTGTCCATAAGGAGGCGTTTAGGCAAGTTTTCATCGATGGAATAGGCAAGTTCTTGTTTGAACACAAGAAGACCGCTTACACCCCCTTTGCCATTCAAACTAGGAAGCTGCAGATTTGCTAAAGTGAAATTGGCTGACGAATTTATAGCAGAATTAGAGAAGTTCCATTTTGGCAGAATGCCATCTCATAGGAGTGACTCCCAAGGGAAGGTAGGGGAGCATTGCAAGGAACACAAGGTTCACTTTGAGTATACTCATCACTTTGATAAAGAATAATCTGTCTTCCGAAGTGCCCCTAACTTGAAATCTCTAAGAAGAAGGTTCAAGCCGAAGATCACCACTAAAGGTGGAAAAGGGACTGAGTAAGCCAGAGCTGAAGAAGAGGCCAAGAGGAGACAGGAGGAGGCCCAGAAACTAGCACAGGAAGCTGCAGGATGGCTTCATAGCGAAGAAGAAGGGAAAAGAAAAGATGCCCAAGAATCATCTGAGAAAGCACAAGAAGCAGCCAAAGAGGCTGAAGAAGCAGCTAGGAAAGTAGTTGAAGAAGCGAAGAGGAAGCTAGATGAGGAACTGAGAGAGCAGGAAGCAGAAAGGACAAAGCTGACAGAGACAGGACAGTCAGCCACCAAGGGGTAGACCCAGGAGACAGAAAACCCAGAGGTCTAAGACACACAAGTGCCTGCTACCAGCACCCTTGTGGTCCCTACACTCAGGATAGTTCCTTTTGTACAGGAAAAGGGAAAGGAAATTCCTGATTTCAACACTGTATATTACGATAAAGCAACTAAGAGGATAATGAGGTGGACCGAAAGGAGGGTTGAAGCAGAAAGCATGGTTGGGAAGATGGTAACCGATACAGTTGTCATGTTAGGAACAGAAAAATATCCCAGGTTGAATCTGAGAGCAGGGACTGCAATGATCGATGCCTCAGAAGATAATATAAATAGGGTGATGATTGAATTGGAGTCATCCAAGAAATCCTTGGCTCAGTTGAAGGATACCTTGAGGAAAGAAAGAGATGAAGGAAACAGATTAAAGCAGAAATTTGAACACTTACAAAATGAAATGAAGACTGCTGAAGCTGAATTGCATATTCTACATGAAGAGAGACAGTCTCAGGGGACTACACAAGAATTCCTTGAGCAAGTGCAAGCAGAAAATCAAGAGCTGAAGAAGGAAAAGGATCAGCTGTTGGGAAAGGAGGAAGAACTAGAAGAGCAGCAGAGGATCCTCTTGCAGGCCAATGATGTACACACCCAAGAGCTGAACAAAAAACATCAAGAGCAGCTTACCTCCCTAACTGCCGATCTGCAGGTAGTAAAGGAATAACAAGTCGATATCCAGCCATTGAAAGAACATATCCTGGCTCAGAAGGCTAAAATGCTACAGCTGCAGATCACTTTGGAGGAAGAGAGGTGCAAAGTCCTTCAGATGGATAGCCGGTTAGAAGATATCATGGAAACATCCTCCTACTTCATGGATAGATCCCAGGATGTTCTCAAAATTTTGAATGCCAGAATGGCAAGGCTTGAAAGTAATGCAGAGACTCCAGCAGGGATGCCAGTCAAGGACCATCAAGCCCTCAAAAGAGATCATGACTTAATAGAGTTCACAGTCAGCACTACTGAAGACTTCAAGAAGGATATCAAAAGGACGTAGGGAGCATGCTCAGAATACTTCAGAAGGATCCTTAACACATACTACCGGTGTCAAACAGAGGCTGAACATAAGCTTGATGAGTTTCTGGACCATGAGACATTTATAGGAATATTGCAGAGTCGATACCAAGATGCAGAAGCCAAAATGCGACAGATCAAGGCCGTGGATGACCTAGTTTTGGAAAATGAAGTGGACCACCCAGCTGTTAGTGTGCAATTTTTGGAAGATCAACTTCGTTTCAGCCCAGCAAGGATCAAGGATATCAAGAATCAAGCCAACAAATTTGAGATAAATATTCAGTTTCTGGAGCCTAGCACTTTTGAAGGCATCACTAGTGAAGCTGCAGCATGGAGGAAGTTTCTAGAAATCCAAGCGGGGCCTTCTTCGTAAGGGATGAGTCACCATTATATTTTGTAACATTTTATAAAGACATTTGAAAAGTGAATCATTGAGAAAATGAAAATTTGGGAAGCCTAACCATTTTACCTTTTGGTATACAAGTAGGAAGCGTAGAAAGAGGAGGGGCTTTTTTCCTCGGTTAGACTTGAAAGGTTATTGCAAGAAGAACTACTTCTCTTTGCAATAAAATATTTGGTTTTCCTGTTGAAGAAATATCGATGGGATTTCAAATGTTGTGCCGTGGGCAATTGAAAGATGAACTATTTTGTTTTTCAGTATGGTGTCCATGAATCGTGAGATCGTTCTAACTCTATGACCTATGTCTTTGTTTGAATGACTTCTGATTTATTTTGATGAAATAACCACCATGAGTAATGTATGTTGTTCATACAACAATTAGCTATCTGGTTTTTGAAATATCTTCAATTGTTCATGTTTGTAATAAGGAATATCAGCTATCTGTAATTGCTTTTAACATCCATGCACATACACATTACTCATACATAAATTACATTCGTGCTCCTCGGGGATAGGTAGTTAGATAGATAGATAGTTAGTTTATTTCATAGTTGTACAAGTGATCCTGATCCGTGCAGGCCTAAGACGATAGGTAAGAACCTGCGCATCACATTGTGACTGCTCCCTGCATCCTTCACCACCCTGCATTTAGTTAGACACCCTCATTTCACGTTTAAGTCAAAAATACAAAAACTCGGTGGGCCAGGCCACAACCGGTAAAGCTCTTGTTTTGTTACATTGACCTACGGTAGTTGGACCGTAAATTGGATGGATTCCATATACCAAACAATCAGCGGGATAGTTGGGAACGTTGACTGGGGAGAATCCCTTATTGTTGTTGCCTGTGAATTTCCAGGCCTCAACAATTCTGGCGCTAGAAGGAGGGCCGCCAGTACATGGCTGGTCGTGGAACTTAATTTCCCGAGACTACCCTACCAGCAGATGTTTTGAAACTCTCAACCTCACCCAAATATTTACCGATTCCGGTGCTAGTCTTGAAGGACAGTTTCCCAGCATCTTATTCGTTTACGTTTTCTCATGACTGGTAATCAACCCAACCCTCTGCCAGCATGGAGAGCTAGGTTACCTCTAAACCTAGCGCCTCCTTTGCATAACCTACCTCAAGCGTTTGACAAGCTCTTGCCCAAGTTTGACCCTGAGGAAGAGATTGCTGTAGATGATCACCTTCAAAGCTTCTACCTAGCATTAGAAGGGCTAGGGGCTGGGGAGTATGAAGATGTAGTATGCAGACTGTTCCTGCACACTCTGAAAGGAGCAGCAGCATCCTGATATTTTGGTCTACCCGCTAACTCCATTCCTGACTAGGACACCTTTGAAAGGGTTTTCAGAAGTAAATATACAGCCCAGAAGACACATGCCTCATTGATGAAAGGTCTTGGTCGGTTAAGAAAAGGGAAGGATGAAAAGGTACATAGTTTCACTCAGAGATTTTCATTATTCCTAAAAAACTTTTCTCCAGTTGACAGACCTTCAGACAAGGTTTTAATTGAGTATTACACCTCAGCCCTAGGGCTTGAGCTGGCCATGTTTTCCAAGATGAAACTCAAGCCTACGCTGGTAGACACTTATGTAGAGGATGAAAAGGTAGAGACTGAAAGTGAGAGTGTAGAAGATTATCTTGATTCACTTTAAGACTAGATTACTGCGAGAAGAATCTCATTGCTGTCTAAACCTAGAGAAGATCAACCACATGATTATCAGGGAATGATGAAAATGCTCTAGAAATTTTCCAACCGAGTAATAGATCTGGAAAAGGAAAGGGACATTCAAAAAACCTATAAGCCCCACTATCTTAAAAGAGAGGATAACAACTAATGGCAGGTCCCTCCTCCCAATTTGGCATCAATAAACATAACAGAAGTAGGAGGGAAAAATTTCTGTACCTTTCACCAACAACCCCATTCTGAGAATAAATGTCCTCAATGGTTACATTGAATGACATTGGTGATGAATAAGTTGTTGGATCCTAAATTGGCTAAGGACAGCGGCAAGGAGGAAAAGGAGAAACAGATCATAAGAAAACCAAGGGATGATACTATGTTCTCATGGAATGGTCTCTCACTGTTTGACACTGAAAATGATACTCCTAAATCTGAATGCACATCTACAACTACAAAGGACATGGGTGTCATAGGCCAAGGCGAGGCAATAATTACTAAAATTAACAATTTGCAGGAGAATGTTAAGACACCGAACAAGGGAAAAACACATAAGAACAATACCCTCAACCAGAGGACAGAGCCAATCACTGAAACTATCAAACCTGTAGAAGAACAGATAGGTGTTAGTGGGGAAAATGTTGATGAAACTCAAGAGCTAACAAAGGATATACCTACTCAAAACCAACTAGGAGAAGAAGACCCAGAACTAGGTTGGAAATAAAATCTTGACACCCCGCCTTTTCTTTTGACTCTAGAAATGATGAATTATAATGTACATAATTGCTTAGTGGACTCTGGAGTAGCAGTGAATGTGATGCCCCTTAAGATTTGTAAAAGGATTAACGGACAACTATATTCCACACCTCGTGAAGTAACGCAATTAGATCACACAAGTGTCAAGGTAGTGGGAGAAATGAAGACTGTCCTCATTCGTTTGGCTGCAAACAACAAGATATGTCAATTTATTGACATTATGGTGGCTGACATACCAAGGGGATAGGGGCTGATTGCGCTGCCAGGTTGAAGGGTTATTTTGCTTCAGATTGGTCTCATCTGTTGTTGCCTCTCAAGGGTACCCCAAATCACATAAAAATTATGAGAGAACCATACATGAAGTATATGGTCACTAAGTTAGGAGAAGGCAATGATTCTGCTGATTCTATCCTGGGAAACTATCTGACTAAGCTTAAGCTAGGACATCATTCCTCAAAAAAGGCCAGTTATATGATGGACCCTCAGCCTGAGCTCCTTGGACCCCCTCAGGATGAAAGTGACGACTGCAGGATTTTAGATATGGGTTCCATTTCAATCACAGCATAGTTAGACCATGGTTAGATAACTCATGTCTAAAATCCAGCTCATTCCTTAGCTCTCTAGTTTTAAAAAATTTTCAGGATTGGGCAATTTTTTTTTCTTTCTCTTGTTGTACATAAATAAATTGTTTTGCTTTCTTAATACTAGGTGCCATTTTCTTGCTTTAATGCTTTGGGATTGTTTTCTTTGGTTATTCAATTTGATGATGTTGTTCTTTTACTGCTGTTGTTTTGAATAAAGAGGAAAACTTTTGGTTGCAATGGGAATATCAGGGTTCTTTATTAACTTGAAATCTTGAGTGAAATACTGTGTTTTAAAGTATAGAAGGTCTTCTAGTAGCAGTGTTCCTGGCTGGCAATGCATTCATTGAAGTCTTACTCAATCCCTCTAAATAACCTAGAAGTAAAAGAGGTCTGGAATACTATTTAGAGGCTCCATCCACTTCACATTTTAAATAACCAAGGGGGTGACAGCAAAAGACTCACGGAAAGGAAGTGGATTAAAACAGTATATTATAGCTAAATGATCCCATGTCATTAATTCAAAAAAAGCAATAAGCTACCAAGAGTCAAACCTCCTTGAAGGAAACAATACACATCAAAGAAAAATATCAAAGCATGCAATACTAAAAGGCCACAAGATCCTCTCCGTCCATGAACTGAGATATGAAGTACATTGTTCACACAAAAGGACACTATGGGATAGAGGATCCTGAATTAAATTCAGTAAGAAAGGCATATGGGAGGACTCCTATTTAATGAACTAAAGTTCAAAATGCATAAATTTGCAGTTGACATGGGAATGAGGAACAAAAGGATAATACTTTTTACTCTCTGTCACGATCTTGTGGTGTCTAAGTTGTAACTACCAGAGGGCAGGTAAAATAAACCTCATTTATTTGGCCTCAAAAGAGTTATTCAGACCTGAAACAATGCTGGTGTTACCATCTCCCAAGAGGATGGACTTCTTTAAATATGTTAAACGCATTAATTGGCTTGCTCAGGAACACAAGCACCTAGAAGATTTCATTTAGTTCTTTTGTTTTATTCAGACAGTCTTAAGCTGGGAAAGAGTTAATTCAAAGATCTGAAGTTCACCAGGTAGTCGCCAATTGTTGCAGCTGCAACAATTTCCCAAAATTCTAAAAATTTTAGGACCCTCCCTTGTTTTAGATTATCTTGATTTTCTTCCCTATTTTGATATAATGAATTCTCATAATATTTGTTTTTAATGCCTAGGTTTCTTTACTACTCGATTTAATTGCTGCCTTTGGAAAGATTTTGGAAGTTTGCTAGATTGCTGCCTTTGAACGCCTTTGAAAACTCGGTGAAATCGGAAGTTGTTTCGTTTTGATTTTCCACCATTGCGGATGGTTCCTAGCTTTGGCCCTCCACAGTTGCGGACGATTTTTTTCTTCGCTGAAAAGGAAACCTCCCGACTTCCGACCCGTTGGTTTTGTTTGGGCAACGGATGCTCTTATGATTTTTTCTTCCGCCGTTGCAGAAGGGTTTGCCTTTCTTTTCCCGCCGTTGCGGATGAATTTTGGTTCACGATTGCAGATGGATATTTGCATTTGGCCTCCGCCGTTGCGGACGGTTTTGGGGTTTGGTTTTAGATTTTATTTCCGGTGTATGTTGTGCCTCGGTGGAGTATTGGTTTTCAATCGGAAACTTTATCGTTTCTTCCTTCCATCGTTGCGGAGAAAAGTTGACTTTCGTCCTCCGACTCGGAAACTTTCCGACATCCGATTTGATTGTTTTGTTTTTAGCCATGAGCGTCTCCGCGGCCGGGTATATTTTTTGGCTGACCGCCATTGTGGAAGGGAGATCATTTCTCCCCCCCGATGTGAAATCTTTTCGATGTCCGACTTCTCTTCTCCTCGCACGTGTGAGCAAATTTTATATATACGATGATGGTGTATTGGTTTTTTCAATTGTTATTTTAATCGCTAATGCACTATCACCGTCGAGCTGTCGATTTCTTGAGCCGGTGAAGGACCACGCTATCGTCCAGGTGTCGATCGTGGAAGCTGGACCATCATCAACTCACTCATCTCCCCGTGATTGCGTTGCGCTTACCAGGTAGGCTTCTCGTCGTTTTCCATCTAAACTGCTAATGGTTTTCTATTCCCGGTCATTTTATCATCCTGCTAGGTTTTACGCCTATGCAAATGGGGTTTTCACCTTTTTACCGTGGGGGGAATAGTTTAACCGTTGCAGCAGTGTTGCTGTTCCGGTACTATTTTTCTTTTGCTACCTCGTGCATAGGGGTCGAGGGGTTTCAGCGCAGACGGGCGTTACGCCGTCTACGCCAAACCACCCTGCACAGTTTTGATAGGCAAGAGGTAGATGCATCTATGGATTGCTTTGGGATTTTGTTCAGATGTTGATCCCATGGTGCGTTACTAGGTTTTTTAAACCCTAGCCGTTTTCGCCTGTGCATTTCTGCGCATCCTCGTCGAACGTAATGTTGAACCCGTGGTTTAACGGAGGGGGTAGGTCTTTTATTTTTGGTATAGAGGTGTGGCGCCATGGAGAATATATCATGGTTACGATGTTGCTTCCCACACTGCTTAGAGCCCAGCCGTTTTGACCCGTTTACTTCCAGCTACCCCATGGAGCTCAACGGTCGAGCCCCAACCTGTGAGAAGAGGAGTAGTGGCATTGTTAAAATATTTGGGGCTTGCATAGTTTCCCGTATCATTCTCGAGCATTGATTTGTTAATGGCACCCACAAAAGATGAAAACCTTGGACATGTTAATAAGGATGTTATTCGCCCATTTTATTCAACAGAAATTTCAGTAGTAGATTGCTATTTTTATTTGTGACATGTTTTGCATCATGATAAATGTAGAAAAATTCATTTAATGCTAGACTTTGTTTGTAGCAGTTCGGATTAGTTAGGATATTCTGGGCAATCCATGCATACATTTATTTCTCTAACAAATTGCTTTAATAATACACATTGAAGAAGTAAAACACTGCCTACTGTCATATAAATGTTTGCACCTTGAATTTCTCAATGTTACAATGTTGTATATGGAAGGAAGAAGTCGAATCCACCATGTCCAAAAGGCAGAAGAAGAAGGCCCCTGTGGTTGAAGAAGTGCCAGAGGTGAAAGCTGTGACAAAGGCTGAATACATATATGGAGACACTCAATGTGTTTCTAATGTTGAACCCGAATATCAGTGGGGGGATGTCTATAGACTCATCACTAGAAGAGAGGTGCCTGATATAGGACTGGAAGAAGAACCCATCTATGCCAACATTGAAAGATCGGAACTCATGAAGGTCGCCACTAGGCCATAACTCTTCCCATGCTCTGAAGTTATAGGATGGATTTTGCCTCGAGCAGATGTCTCAACAATGATTTTGAAGGATGTTAATGAACAAGGTTATGCTGCATACAACCCTGGTTATGTAGCCTTGGCCTACCATCTGCCGGAACCTGAAGTGTTTGTGTCTGATGACTGGTTGAGTAACGTTACAATGGACCTGATAGAAACCATGAAAGGGATGATGCTAACAAGGAAACAGTTTAGGTTCAGAGCAACGAGTGAGTATGATACAGTGAGTCTAAGGACTTCATATATATTCATAGCCTTGATGCTCAACAGAATATTCGGAAGAGCCCATGGCAGGTTTTTCAAGCTGGAATGGATACCTATTAACTTTTATGTGGCCACCGAGGGGACAATCTTCAACTGGCCCAGCCTGGTTTCAAACAGTCTGTCTGCTTGGTTGGCTGCAGCCCTGGGAGGAGAGGCCCCAAAAAAGTCTGAGTTTTACATGAGATTGATACTTATAGACTGCATATTGTGTCATAAGCCCTTCTCTGGTCTCAGATGCATCTGGGACAGGGAAAGAATGCCTATCTACGTGGCTTACAAACCTTTGTGGCCACATGTTTACCGTAGCCACTATAGAGAAGTATGCGAACAATTCCTTATGCCATTATACACCCTCATCTTTCGGAAGGAATGTGACCGTTTGTCGGAGGGGGCCATGCAAGTAATAGAAGAGTATGCAAACTATTACTTGACAGAAAATGGCATGTATTTTAGAATGTTTGGTTGCTCAAGAGCCCCTTCCCTGCTGCCAAAATATGCAACTGATTATATTGTCCATAAGGAGGCGGTCAGGAAAGTTTTCATCGATGGAATAGGCAAGTTCCTATTTGAACACAAGAAGACCGCTTACCCCCCTTTTCCATTCAAACTAGGAAGCTGCAGATTTGCTAAAGTGAAACAGGATGACGAATTTGTAGCAGAATTAGAGAAGTTCCATTTTGGCAGAATGCAATTTCATAGGAGTGACTCCCAAGGGAAGGTAGGGGAGCATTGCAAGGAACACAAGGTTCACTTTGAGTATACTCATCACTTTGATAAAGAAGAATATGTCTTCTGAAGTGCCCCTAACTTGACAACTCTAAGAAGAAGGTTCGAGCCAAAGATCACCACTAAAGGTGGAAAAGGGGCTGAGCAAGCCAAAGCTGAGCAAGCCAGAGCTGAAGAAGAGGCCAAGAGGAAACAGGAGGAGGCCCAGAAGGTAGCACATGAAGCTACAGGATGGCTTCATAGAGAAGAAGAAGGGAAAATAAAAGCTGCCTAAGAAGCAGCTAAGAAAGCACAAGAAGCAACCAAAGAGGCTGAAGAAGCAACTAGGAAAGCAGCTGAAGAAGTGAAGAGGAAGCTAGATGAGGAACTGAGAGAGCAGGAAGCAGAAAGGCCAAAGTTGACAGAGACAGGACAGTCAGCCACCGAGGAGCAGACCCACGAAACAGAAAACCCAGAGGTCCAAGACACACAAGTGCCTACTGCTAGCACCCTTGTGGTCCCTACACTCAGGATAGTTCCTTTTGTCTAGGAAAATGGAAAGGAAATTCCTGATTTCAACACTGTATATTCTGATAAAGCAACTAAGAGGATACTGAAGCGGACCAAAAGGAGGGTTGAAGCAGAAAGCATGACTGGGAAGATGGTAACTGATACAGCTTTCATGTTAGGAATAGACCAAGATCCCAGGTTCACTCTGAGAGCCGGGGCTGCAATGATCGATGCCTCAGAAGATAATATAAACAGGGTGATGATTGAATTGGAGTCATCCAAGAAATCCTTGGCTCAACTGAAGGATACCTTGAGGAAAGAAAGAGAGGAAGGAAACAGATTAAAGCAGAAATTTGAACACTTAAAAAAGGAAATGAAGACTGCTGAAGCTGAATTGCATATTCTACATGAAGAGAGATAGTCTCAGGGGACTACAAAAAAACACCTTGAATAAGTGCAAGCAGAAAATCAAGAGCTGAAGAAGGAGAAGGATCAGCTATTGGGAAAGGTGGAAGAACTAGAAGAGCAACAGAGGATCCTCTTGCAGGCCAATGATGTACACACCCAAGAGCTAAAAAAAAAGCATCAAGAGTAGGTTACCTCCCTAACTGCTGATCTGGAGGCACCAAAGGAACAACAAGTCAATCTCCAGCTATTCAAAGAACATATCCTAGCTCAGAAGGCTAAAATGATACAGCTTCATATTGCTCTGGAGGAAGAAAGGTGCAAAGTCCTTCAGATGGATAGCCGGTTAGAAGAGATCATGGAAACATCCCCCTACTTCATGGACAGATCCCAGGATGTTCTCGAAATTTTGAATGCCAGAATGGCAAGACTTAAAAGTAATGCAGAGACTCCAGCAGGGCTGCTAGTCACGGACCATCAAGCCCTCAAAAGAGATCATGACTTAATAGAGTTCATAGTCAGCACTACTGAAGACTTCAATAAGGCTGTCAAAAGGACACATGGAGCATGCTCAGAATACTTCAGAAGGCTCCTTAACACATACAACCAGTGTCAAACAGAGGCTAAACATAAGCTTGATGAGTTTCCGGACCATGAGACATTTATTGGAATATTTCAGAGTCGATATCAGGATGAAGAAGCCAAAATGCGACAGATCAAGGCCGTTGATGACCTAGCTTTGAAAAATGAAGTGGACCACCCAGCTGTTAGTGTGCAATTTTTGGAAGATCAGCTTCGTTTGAGCCCAGAAAAGATCGAGGCTATCAAGAATCAAGCCGATAAATTTGAGATAAATATTCAGTTTCTGGATCCTAGCACTTTTGAAGGCATCGTTAGTGAAGGTGTAGTGTGGAGGAAGTTTCTAGAAATCCAAAAAGGGCCCTCTTTGTAAGGGATGAGTCACCGTTATATTTTGTAACATTTTATAAAGACATTTGAAAAGTGAATCATTGAGAAAACAAAAAGTTGGGAAGCCTAAAGGTCACTTTGGGCAGCCCAACCATTTTATCTTTTTGTATAAAAGTAGGAAGCGTAGAAAGAGGAGGGGATTTTTTCCCCAGTTAGACTGGAAAGGTTATTGTAAGAAGAACTACTTCTCTTTGCAATAAAATATTTGGTTTTCCTGTTGAAGAAAGATCGGTGGGATTTCAAATGTTGTGCCGTGGACAATTGAAAGATGAACTATTTTGTTTTTCAGTATGGTGTCCATGAATTGTGAGATAATTCTAACTCTATGACCTATGTCTTTGTTTGAATGAATTCTGATTTATTTTGATGAAATAACCACCATGAGTAATGTATGATGTTCATACAACAATTAGCTATCTGGATGTTGAAATATCTTCGATTGTTCATGTTTGTAATAAGGAATATCAGCTATCTGTAATTGCTTTTAACATGCATGCACATACACATTACTCATACATAAATTACATTCGTGCTCCCCGAGGATAGGTAGTTAGTTTATTTCATAGTTGTACAGGTGATCCTGATGCTTGCGGGCCCAAGACGATAGGTAAGAACCTGTGCATCACATTGTGACTGCTCCCTGCATCCTTCACCACCCTGAATTTAGTTAGACACCCTCATTTCATGTTTAAGTCAAAAATACAAAAAACTCGGTGGGCCGGGCCGCAACCGGTAAAGCTCTTGTTTTGTTACATTGACTTACGGTAGCAGGACCGTAAACCGGATGGATTCCCTATACCAAACAGTCAGCGGGCTAGTTGGGAACGTTGACTGGGGAGAATCCCTTACTGTTGTTGCCTGCGAACTTCTAGGCCTCAACAAATTCCTTACAAAATCAAGAACCTACATATTTTCAGCGACATCCTCCAACTGCATAGGTAAACATAGTTACTGAATTCATCCCTAGGCCTAACCACACCCGAATCGTATTCTTCCGAATTATATTCTTGGATTATTCATCGGATTCATCCACCTCATTATGACTAGTATAAAGTTGTTTACATATGATAATTAAGGTTAATTAGGGTTAGGGTTCCAAATCCCTGATTCCTGGTTTTGGGAGGAGTGTCGAATCTGTATCGAATTTTTTGGCCGATTTTGATCACACCCATAGTTCATGTAACATTGGAGTTAAATTCAAACCATTAAGAAGAAAATACCTGAACATGAATTTGTTCTCAAGTTGGGTTTGTTCTTAGGAAGCACTCCAAGGTAGCCCTCATTACTGCTTCTTTCCCTCCTGGTAGAAGATTCGTCCATATTGGACACAAGAAATGACAAACCACGAAGGGAATATTATGTTATTCTATCGCAACTCTTTTCTACACTTAGAATTTGCAAGAATTGATGCATGCAATGGGATTTCGTTAGTTTATACAGAGAATTCTATGGCTAGGTTCGATGTCTCACTAATTACTCAAAGCAATTATCCATGTACAACTCAAAAAAAGCTCTGGCGTTCCACAATTGCTACAAATCTCCGCTCAGTAGCTTCAAAACCACTATGAGCAAACAAAAATAGTTTGCTATAGAACATTTGGGCTTCAAAATCCAATAATTCAAGTCCAAGAGGTTCTATCAAGACTGTATGTCACCGAACTCCAATAATTCCCACAAATTTAATTGCAATGAAGTTAAATCAATTCGATTTATGGTTGTGGATTTAAGTTACATGATACAAGAAACAGTTATGTGTTTCCAAAACTGAAACACACTAGAATCATGACCACTCATTTATAAATAACACATTATATTGGAACTTCGAAAGAAAGGATTATGAATAAATCAGAAAGAGCATTTAAATGACATGAAAATTTCCATCGTCGCTTATATTGGCATCCTCACCACTAGTATCACCCTCGGCCTCCTCATGTAGCCTCTGGCTCTACGTTAATCCTCCAAGGACATCTATTAACACCATTCAATTTTGATGAAACTACATAATACAAGCCTTAAAATATCATAGAAAAAGATCATGCCTAATCAATTATTTTGGCTTTAGTGAAGGGTACATTTTTGCTAAGGCCACGATAGATGAATTCAACAATCAATGGAACCAACATCAGGTTACATAAAGGGCTTGGTTATCTTGATTAAATTCCAATCCCATTCCTTAATACATGATATAATCCAATCAAACGACTATAATCTTGCCAATCCTAAAATCCTTTAAACTATTAAGTCTGTTGAATTTCAAATGGAGTATGAAATTATACTTTTTCCATATGAAGTTCTATGAGGTTGGAAAATTTCTCAAACATACTAGAACAGTTAGTTGTAATGTTAAAAATTTAAGTAAAAGGATAGAAAAGGAAACATAGAGGAAATGCCAACTTCTACCAGCATTTTTGGTAAATTCTAGTAAAACGCTGAGTCAAACCAAGTCAAAATAGGTGGATGGAGAGAAGAAAACATGTTGTATGGACATTGGTATGGCATGTAAATTCTTTTCCAGCTGCAGAAACATGTTTCCATTGGACTTGTCTTTATGGATGGTAGTGGTAAATGGTAACACATTTCTAGTCTCTACCACACATTTCTGTACCAAAATGTTCATGACACGGCACGTATTCAGGTCTTTCTCGAAACTTAGCCATGGACTATAGTGCTATGGAAAATGCATGGTTGCAGGGAACCTTCTTTCTATTTAATTACAAGGGAAAACAACTATATCTTCTAGATAATTGTATTAATGACCAATACCTTTCAATCAATCAATTCTATGTATGAAGAAGACATAATGAGTTGACTTAGTTCTTGTATATGCAAATGTAAATGGTATCAAGTCAATGTATTCAATTCAAGATATATGGAAATAGTAGCAAGGTCATCTAGTAGCACTTTAACATATAAGAGATCATTAGCCATGTAACCATATACAATTCAATTGTAGTATTTAATCAACCAATAACCTTACATTCATGTATAAGGACTCATATAAATATAGCAGCAATAATACAATATGAAAGTTCTAATTATGACAATTTTATAGCAGCAGTGAAGCTTACTAATGTAAGGTGTATAAGATTTTTAGTTTTACACTCATTGTAAACCAC
>LPNX010959632.1:194003-199186 GCA_001517045.1 Pseudotsuga menziesii
AACGACAATAACATTTTCCATCTCCCCTCACCTCTAATGTCACTCTAAACTAAGAAAGATTCCTTGCATTTTCATTCATAGTGAAAAATACTTGTAGTGACAAGTAATTGTCTTACCTACACCATACCAAAAAGTAACTTGTCAAATACATTAGATAGAAGTTTATTTCTAAATACAGTAGATCATATACCAATTTATATAAAGAAAAACATGAATACTGTGATGAATAGGATTGTCATTGATGACAACATTAATGACAATCATTTTGGAAAAATTTGGTAATTTGGTGAAAAACAAGAAAATGACCAAGTATGGGGAAATTAGTAAAAATTGCATTAGGGAAATACACGCCATAATTTATAAGAGAATATAAATGCATGCACCACATGGGGGCCCTGTAGATTGTTGTTTTTCCTACCTGACCATATCTTCAGTTTGTCTTGAAAGTGCCTGACGGAGAAGTTATGGACCTTCCAAAACAGGGGTTTGTGCCAGAGCAAGCAAAAATGGCTAAGTAGCCTTAGAAAGATGCATGCCCTAAATTATGAGTTAGAGTAAATTCCCACAACACATGGGGGTCTTGTATTTTGTTGGTTTTTCAACCTAACCATGGTATTATTTCTCCTTAGGAGTGTCTGAAGAAAAAGTTTAAACTGCCAAAATGAGGTTTCAGAATAAATTTGGAGAAAGTATTGAAAATGACTGTGTTGGAAAACTAGCTCAGGTAGCCTTAAGAAAATGTCCGCCACAAATTTTGTGTAGAAGAAAATTCTTGTGCCATATGGGGGTCTTGTAGATTTATATTTTTACTACTTGACCATGTCTTCAGACTTTCTTGGAAGTAGATGACACTAGTACAAAAGCGCGGATTTTTCCAGAAAGGTTTTCCACGTTTCTTACTTTTTGGTGTAAAATCCGATGTAACAGGAACGAGGCGTCGCTGTATCCACGCCTAGCCATCGCTGTATCCATGCTGAGACTCTTAGCCGTCGCTGTATCCATGCCTAAAGCCTTGGATGTCGCCGTATCCACACCTGACCGTCTCTATAGCGACGGCACCGTCTTTTGTTGGCTTTTTACAACGGTCAAGTTGACCTATTGGCTAGGTTTAAATGTTGTCGTCTAAGTTGATCAAGATCAAAACTAGAATTTGGAAAGGGATAACACTCCAATTTGAAACATAAGTAGCCATTAATGTCAAGAGAAGGGTCACAACCCTAGTTGTACAATTCTCATGGTTTGAAATGAAACACATTCAACCAAATGTAGCTCAGTGAATTATTAGGAAGAAAATTAAAATATATTAACTTCATATAAACAAAAAATGTCCAAATCTATTTAGTAAAGAGGAGGTGTTCAATACCCTCTACCGAGGTTCAAATCCCTTACAAACATGTTTTTCTCCTTGTGGTCCATCTCACTCATGCAATCAAATGATTTCATGCAGTTGGGTCCAAGTATTGAAAATTTTAGGTGAATATACTAGAATAGATAACCCCCCATATGTGGCTTCTTTATAAAATGGATCCTTTTAGAGTGTTGTAATCCAATTACATTCATTGTAATACTCCCATAATGGGTAAGGACATGCTCATCAGAAAATTATAGTAACAAATGTCCAAATCATGAAACATGGTTCTTATTCTTCTAACTATATATTTTCCATAAGGGTCCAATCAACCCCTAATATTCTAGGTCACCACCTTGATTGAGATTGGTATGGTGATGGATTCCATGTTAGCATCTTCTAAACCATTTATGAATCCACAAAGGGAGTTAAACATATTTGAAGTCAATAAGATCTTTAAGAGGTGTGTAAACAATAATGCAGAGTGCAAACATTTGGTTTCCTTTGAGAATTATCAACATCTAAGTTGTCATAAGAGTTCCAAAAGGGTGGAGGAGAGTGAACCTCGTATCCATACCATAAAAGGAGGCTCTTTGGGAGGAGTAATCAAGATCCTTAACTTAGGGTTGTTTGATATGTAAAGTATTGTGAATATTCCATTACATAACTCATCACAAGCCAAAAGTCACATAGGGCGCGAAACCAAAAGTCACATAGGGCGTGGAACCTACAAATGACATACCCGCCAAGGATTCACCTTTTAGCATAATACCGTGAGAAGGATTTCTGTTTGGCCTTCCTAATGGAAACAAAGATCGCACAGCTCAACTCACTACAGATCCAGGGGTTGTATAGATCCATAGCTTTCCCCACACATATTGATATTGTATGCACAGTTTGCTCAAATTAATCACAGTACTGGATTTCGAGCGAATTGCAATTTCTAGGATAGAATGTCTTTTGCTGATTTGGGTGTACCACTGCCTTTGATAAATTTATGTTCACCCGCTCATGAGTTTGTGGGCATTAAACCTCCAAATATGATGGTGCATGCAAGGAGGGAAAATAACACCTGGTGATTAGCGTTTTCGTAAGGAAATTATGTCTATGAAGAAGGGATGGAGGAAATTTGGAGTTGCAGATGTGGGTTTGGTGTTGCTATCCATGCTCATTCCATTGGTATTCTTGCTCAGAATCTATGGTGGATTTTAGAGCAGTAAGTTCATCTGAACCCATTTCATTTTTTATTTGACTTGATGCCCCCTTCTCACAGACTGTTGTGTATGGGGAATCTGGATTTGGAGTACTTTGGCTGGGGATGGGGCACTTACAGGTTTTTATGAAGCCCATTTGTGGAATTTGTGGTGGGTGTTTTTCATTTTATTCAACCATTTTGTCTCTCTGTTGTATACTCCTACAATGGGCATTTGGTGTATACCTATATCCTTAGTACTGTGGGTGATTTGGGGTTGGTATTTGCATTAGATCTGATTGAACAGCAGGTAGTGTGAGGCATATTTCAAAATTTCATAAGTTTGTAGTTTCATGGTTCTTATCTATCCTTCTGCATTGCTATTTTCAGCGACTTAGGCTAAATGTGGCGTTTGAGGGCAGATACAGTTTTAAAGAAGTTGGATATGGGGTAGTTGGATGTGGCACATTAGGTGTGAAAGCTTAGAGATCACATGATTAGGTATTCAAATCAGTGAGGCCTTAATCCATGATGTTTGGATAGTGAAATGAAATACATCATCCTCGGAAGACCGAAACGGGATCTTAGACTATTTTGTCAGAGCTTAGGCTCATATAGGAGTGGGATGGAATTCTTGTTGGTTGCATTGAAGGATTTCATCAATACGTTTGTGGTTCTTTTAATTATATTTCCAATAATGTCAAATGCATCTTCTTGTGGAACATGTGGACTGAGCAATTTCGCAGTTTTATAGTGGTCTGTCTGAACTCCTAAAAGCTGTCCTTCGTTAAAGCTTCTAAAATTATTGAGTAGAACTGAACCAGAGAGAAAGTAGAAACCTCCAATTTGATGCCTCCTGTTTCGTTCCCATATTGGTGTGCAACCTTGTGTCATTTTCTAACCATAGATCTTTGTTGTGAGTATGATTGAGGATCAGTATAATTTATGAAAGAATAGAGTAGTACACTGCAAAACGGGTAGTGAGAATTCTTTATTGACGTCTTCACTAGCATACTGGATGCCCTTTGTTATGAGGAACTTGCATGTGATGAGTACTTTTGAGCAGCCTGATCTAATTCTGATGTTTCGAATCCTTTTTGTCTCTTTAACATCAAGGAAGTCATTTGGTTGTTCTGTAATCTGTTGTAACTTGTATGTTTCTGTTGCAGGTTATATCGATGATGAAGGCCCTACAACCCTGGTGAGAACAGGTTGCAAATAAGAATAACTATTAAATTAGATATGGTATAGTCATACATTTCTTGACTAGTGAAAAGCACACCTCATAATGGCTCACTTCACAGAAATAAATTCTGCAAATGGATTAGACGTGTTGAGGTTTTCTAAGATTCTGATTAAATAGCCCTCAACCCTCTTGAAAATTATCAATAATGTATCAAATGATCTCATCTTTATCCTCCAGTATCTGGTAGTAGCATACAAGTTGTGCTCATAGTAGAAGTTTACAACAAACCTTTTCAATATGCAGGTTCCCAAAGCCAAGAACTGCAGATGCAAACAGCAACAAGAAGCCTTTGGAGAATAGTTGTAGATTTCTTGATCTGAACCTTTCATCCAAATAATAATACATGTAAGATTTTGGATCATGGCAAAAGCACAAGAAACATTAACAGAAGCAGTTTGCATTTGAGTGGTATGCAACTACTTCTTCCCTAAAACAGGTCAGCAGAATGCTCAAGCCTTAAACACTATCCCGAATTCCATCTCTGAAGGGGCTTGTTTTGCTTTCCATTTTCAGTTCATTAACATTGTAGTCCTATAGCGATGGATTGTTTTTCTCTTCTACAGGCGAAGCATGCAAAGCTTCAACTCTTTGAAGAGAAGATGATCTTGAGTGTGCCTTTTTTCTCTTGCATCTAGGAACATATATATCAAAAGGTAACTTAGGTAAGCATTTCATGTTTGAAATGCTTTCTCCTATAGCTGCTGGGCTGACATCCTTCTCTGTTCCCCCTGTTGCCTGAGACTGAGATGCCCCTTTTCCAACTATGCTTTCACATTCAGTGAGTTTCTTAACTGGAGAAGGAAGATCATGCTGCTGCTTTTCTTTCATCTCCATAACTACATTATGTTCCTTGTAAACCTCTTCATGGGTCCTGGATTTGATTAGTATGGCGCTATGGTCATAGGTGTTGACTTGGGGAAGAGGTAAATATGGAAAACTAGGACATGGTTCTGTGCAAAATGAATTCAAACTAGTACAAGTGAAAGCGGTTGCATATCAGATGATTGTGCAAGTTATCTATGGGGGTAACCATACAATGGCTGTCAATAGTGAAGGCAGAATTTTTTCTGTAAGTATTTGTCAGAAGAATAATTGGTAGCACCGAATTTCTCATTTCGTGAAGTATATATGTATGATAAAGTGGCTAGTACCAAGAACTATCAATGTTTGAAGTTTATTATTTAATGGCATTTATTATTTTTAATCTGTTTATTGAGTTGAACTAACAAGTCTTGCCCCCTTAAACTAAACTTGTCCCGAGTGGTTTTTAATTGCTGTTATAATGGTATCTTTTCCAATTGTTCATCCTTAGTTATTCTTTTCAAGTAATCTGTAACAGTGGGGGCAAGGTCACTGGGGTCAAATTGGCCTTGGTACTACTCAGGATGAACTCATTC
>LPNX010959658.1:0-36713 GCA_001517045.1 Pseudotsuga menziesii
TGAAAACACAATTATAAAAACATACATTTATTAAATTTGAAAACAAAATTATAAAAATATACATTCACAAAATTTTATAAATTTATAAAAAAAAAAAATTAATTCCATTTAAATTGAAAAATGGTTACCTCTTTGCTCCGACATTTTGATGAGGTGGGGTTGCTTTGGGCTGATGGTCGCTATTGCTCAGTCAAGCTCCGTCCCTCGGTCGAGTTCCGTCCCTCGGTCGAGCTCCGTATCTCGGTCGAGCGATTGAAAATGACGTCGGGGGCCCGCGCGGCCCCTATTTATAATTTTTTTTTAAAACATACCTCGGTCGAGGTATTTACTAACCCTCGGTCGAGGTTTCAATACCTCGACCGAGGGTTAATAAATACCTCGACCGAGGGCTGAAAAAAACCTCGGTCGAGAGCTTTATTAACCCTCGGTCGAGGTATTAAAACCTCGGTCGAGGGCTTAATAAAACCTCGGTCGAGGTATGTTTTTTTGGTTTTGCCCAAATCCACTTGCCAAAAAGTGTTACCCAGGTCCATGGATTCACCCATATCATTCTAAAATAAGAAAATGGAAACCAGTTCAAGGTATTTGATGAGTTGCATAGGTTTCCATCTCCAACCTTATTTACTTACATAATTTTTATTTTTTTTTAATGATTATCCATTTACTATTATCATCTATATGGACTTGCATTTCACTTTTTTTTCCCTTTAAGTTGGTAATGACCCATATTGTGGAAGGCTTAGAATTGGAATGACTCTATTAGTAAACTAAGAGGCTACAGATTTGGAACTTAAACATATGGGTGATTAGTAAACACATGGCATGGGAGACAATGAAATTAATGTGAATTGCATTTAATATATATTTTTATGATTATCCATTTACTTTTTTTTTCTTTTAAGTTGGTAATGGCCCATATTGTGAAAGCCTTAGAATTGGAATGACTCGATTCTAGACTAAGAGGCTGCAGATTTGGAACTTAAACATATGATGGGATGCTTAGTAAACACATGGCCTGGGAGACAATGAAATTAATATGGATTGCATTCAATAGGATATGGTTAAAATCATTCAGTAATTTGAAAACGTAATGTAATATCTATGAATGAATTGTTGTTATTAAGAAATTATTTTGAAGTATTTATCAATTATATATACAAAAATCCAAAAGATTTTATATAAATATAAGGTGATTTTAAATTTTTAATAAGAATTGATTTGTATAAATATTTGAATTATATAAATAAAAAAGATATACAAGGTTCGCAATGCCTTTAGAGTTGTTTTTTAAATATGTAATTAAAATTGTGAGTTGATAGAAAATAATATAAATTAATTAAAAAACTTCAAATAATAAAATTCCAATGCATTGTCCTTGAGAATAAAATTTAATTCTGGAATGAAATTGAAATACAGCCCTTTGCTTTTGGCTTTCCCTCTATAAAAATAACTCGCAAGAGATTTTCCAAGTATTTCTTTTTAATGTAGCTAATAGATTTCACTTAATGAAACTGTAATGTACAGAGAAGAAATTTCACTTCAAAATAATGCAGCTAGTGAGTTAAAGTTTACAAAGAAGACGCATCCACACTTTCAGATTCTAAATATTTCATAAAATAAAACTTGTGAAGCAAATTTGAAGTATTAAAAAATTATATTATTGAAAGTGTAATTTATGGAGGAGTAATCAAATGTTAACGTATTTTACTAGATACTGCTCAAGTACTCGCACAGATTTCTAAATATTTCTTTAAAACTCAACTCATAATTTAAAGTTAAAAATAATACTAAAGGAGAACCCAGGTTTATAAATATTTTTCTTAGATAATTATAATTAAATTTAAAAATAAAAATTAAAAAATCACTAAAATAGAACCCAGATTTCTAAATATTTCCTTTGGACAATTTATAATTAAACTTATCAGCTCGAAAACGTCAGAAAAAACAATTTTCCATTTGTCTCATTCTTTCCTTGCCCCCTAAAAGCCTTTATAACCTTCTCACAGAGCTCCAATTGAAGGTGCGGTCTCTAGGTCAACTGAAGGGAGAGCCCATACTAGGAGAATTGGTAACAATTTTCAATCATACGGCAAGCCTTACAAAAAACCAAAATGGGAAAAGAACCATTGAAATTTCTATCTTTAGAATGCAGCTTATGGAGAAGAATTCAAATTTGTAATTATTTATTTTTGCTATAATTCATAAATTGACTTTAATAAATGGACATGAAGCCTTCGGATCTTTAACTATTTCTGATTTAATGAATTCTAACTGAAATAATTTCAATCTCTAACTATTTCTTTAAAATACAGAGCCCGTTAATTGATTTAATGAAATTCTAATTGAAAGATTGGAAATATATCGAACAAAAAGTTGTAGTATTACATAAAGGTGCGCCTGGGGTTGGAACCTGCCTTAAGAAAACAACCTCAGGATTTCAATCTCAACCTCATTGGAGGCTAACGACTTGAAGTCTCAACCTCAGGATTTCTCAAACAACTATGCGATCTATAACTGCCAGAACCCTGAAAATGGAAAATCAAGAAGTGCGGTAGTACTTGATGACGGGATTGGGGTTCGAACGCACGGTACAAGGTACAAGAAGAGCGGAGGTTCCAAAGGAGCTATGGCAGATTTAGTGCGGTCCCTGCAAAAACATCCATGTCACTGGGATGGGGAGGCCTGATTGGAAGCCTGAAAATAATTTTTGCATGGCCACTCTCTGCATTTTGGCCACATACGTCACCAAGATCAATGAAGGCAAGTTCCACATATCCGGCAAGGATTTCTCTCAGGATGAGCATCACGGAAGCACGAAAAGTGCCTAAAATAATTTCTCCTCTGGAACTGTGGGCATTCAAAGGAATACAACTGCAGCAGAACATTAATCATGGAAATAATTGAAAACAAACTGAGAAAGAATACCTTAGTGCATGCAACAGTAAGACTATTCGAGATTATTAATTAAATGAAATATAGTTAAAAGTACCTGCACCAAGCAAGAAACTGTAAAGCCATTCAATCCATTCAATGAAAATTAATCTGATTCAGCCAATTTATCCCCAAATTGCTTGAAGAACATGGAAGTATAACCCTAAGCAACACAAAACTTGATGTGAATGTGATATTTAAAGCCATGAGGCTCGTATAAATCTTAATGTTTGATAGGAAATTCCTCCTCTCTGAGGTCGTGGACTCGTGGCATATATCGGAGAATTAATTGTACAGAAATCACATTACCATTGTACCATGCATAATGGTATATTTATTCCACAGAGCATATTGTATTGTACCATACAGAATGGTATATTTATTCCACAGAGCATATTGTAGAGTACAGTATACCACCCTTCTATCACAGACCTGACATTAGTGCATGCATGCCAAATTTCTAATGGAACCCTGATATGTCTCACATCAATCATTGGCATTATCAAACATTAGCCAAAACTTTGGTTGAGTGAAAAATTGCAAATTTACTGTGAGGATTAATGTGTTCCCGCTTAAGCATGACACTAGGAAACATTAGTGAAAACTTAGTTTAAGTGAAAATTTGCAAATGTAGTGATATTAATATAGAAAACTTAGTTTAAGTGAAAATTTGCAAATGTAGTGAGATTAATATAGTTGTACCCCATGAAGCAAACTGAATGCACATGGCCAAAGACCAACCTTGGATATATGAGAAATTAATGGAAGCCATTAAATGATTTTGCTTTTTCGAAGAAAAAAAGCTTGTGCATTTATAGCATTGCTAACATCACGTAGCCGCCGAGTCTTGGGGCATAGGAATCGAGTCTTGGGGCATAGGAACCGAGGGCAACGTCACTTACACCAAACCAATGGTATCCTAAAAAAATACAATTAAAAAATAAACTTAAATAAAAATTATATTAAATATTGCAAAACCTTAATCTAAACTCTCATACTTTTTTAAATTACTCCAGATTAATATAGCTGAGCGATTCATATATATCCCCTTGTTGGGGACATAAAAAACCATGCCATCGAGATAGGATCTCTTCAAACACAAACTCCTTTAAAAAAAAATGTAATAAAAAGTGGAAAACACTAAAAATGCTAACATTTACTCACTAAGCAAAGGAAAATAAGAATTAAAAATAAATACACATGTGTTATATCCAAGCTCAAAACCAAATGAAACATTGCTATCCAAAATAAAGAATCTAAGACAATCTATTAGTTTTGCAATCTAATAGTTTTTGCAAGGGACAACCTAACACTTATGGGCAATGAAAATAGATCATAAACAACAAACAACATTTGAGAAACCATGGCATCAAAACATGTAAGCAAAAACATTGGAAAAAAGAAAGAAGAAAAAGGTGATAAAAAGGGAGAAAACCATAAATGTCTACATTGAATTAATATGAAAAGAAAACCTATATATTCTCACCTCGATAGAAACATAAATAGAAAGCTAGGAGGAACACCAAAAAATAATGAGATATATATGTTAAAGATACAACATCACGAGTCATTCTCCAAGCCAATCTTGTGTAGCTGGGATTGGGCATCATGTGTTGAGGTAGGGTGCCTAAGTGGGACTCATAAAACTTGGAGTAGATTCTTGAGTTGGACTCAAGGATGACTAAGCCTTCCATATAAAAGTTTATTCCTCCTGTATAGAGGTCAATGCTTTGATATATCAAAGTGATGATGTTGTAAAGTTTTGTTGCACAAGGCTCCAAACTTGTGTGTCAAGTCAAGGTTCTCATGTGGACCTCTAGTTATAGTAGGTACCCATGAGATGGAACTCCAGTTATAGAGGTAGCCAGATTCATGTGTGGACCTCTAATTGTAGGAAGTACCCATGGGTAGGACCTCCAGTTATAGAGGTAAATGATTTGCATGTTGAAGCATTAATGTTGTGTGATGTATTACTAACCATGGTCATTGATTGCTATTAAGTCTCATTTAGATACTGACAACCTCTAGAATGAATTGCTTTACCATATGATCATTTGGTTTGAGAGTAATGTAATATGATCACAACATCCAACAAATCTTCTTAGTATAATATGATATGATAGATAAAATAAAGTTAGCACATATTGACCATGCAGTAAAGATAATAGATAAAGATAAACGCATAAAGAATAAGAGAATTCGAATTGCTTATGAAAATATTGCAATTGACTAAAGTGAACTTGAATTAGCTTCAGTTAAAGCTTCAATTAAAATAGCAATGTATGTCTTAATTAAAGCGTTAGCTAAGTAGCAATGTATGCCTCAGTTAAATATTGCTAAGCTTCAATTAAAGCAACAATGCATGCATCGGTTAACTAAAGGAGAACTCACAATGGTCACTTCGATAAATCAATTAGCATGATTTCAGTTAAGAATAGTTAACTAAAGTGTTAATAAAAGGAACTAGTTAACTAAAGTGTTTTTGCATGATGAACTTCAGTTAAACTAAAAGGCGACACTTTAGTTAAACTAAAAGACAACACTTAAGTTTTGACACTTGATTTAATTCTATTGCATGATGACACTTGAGTTAGCATACTAACTAAGTGATCCTACATCCAGTTATGAGGCGAGTTTACTATGAAGTTCATAAAGCATTATTTAATGTCAAAGAAGAAAAGCATTTTACATTGCCTTTGGATGATTTAAAAAACTAAAGTACACAACAATTCTCCATGAAGGAAATTTTCCATAGTTTGCATGGGAGGCTAATTCCCCACGCAGTGAGATTCACTATACCTTGTATGGTAGTGATTCTTGTTAGTTATTAATATGTTGGACACATTTCAAATATCATTTGATTGTTCTCTCTTCTCTATTGCTTTGTATATACACCTAGGGTTTTCATTCTCTCTTATCTTGCACCTGGGGTTTTTGTTCTCTCTTATGTTGCACCTGGGGTTCCGTAAGCAATCTACTATTGTAAAAGACATTCTCTACTATCTATCATAATTATACTCTAAATATTTGCTATGGTTTTTCATCCTCATTTTTTTGAGAGTTTTCCCAAGGGTATATCTCGTGTTATGGTTGAATGTTCATTTGAATGGTTTATTGATTTCAAGTGCTCCATATTTCTACAATTAAAGTTTTAAAGAACAAAGATCAACATATTTGGATAAAATTCAACAACATGACTAGAAAGGAAACTAAATCATTGGTTTGTAATGCAAGAATTTTTAGACTTATTCCTTACTTTCTTGGGTGAAACATTCTTCAATATATGGATTGCATACATTATGAAGAGCTACCAATTTGAATGGGAAGAGAAAAGGAAACAATGGAGGGTTAAAACACCTTAAAATTTCCAAATCCTAATAATGAATGCATAGCAAATGCTTCTACCTTGTTTATTGTTTCAACTCATTGTAGCCAATTCTTAAACAAAGGAACAACATAGGTCCATATAACCCAGATTATTGGTCAATCCATCAGTGGATTACAAAGCCTCATACTTTCCAACTTGAAAATAACATAGATGACCTATCTTCAATCTAGATGGCCACAACTTAAAAATATTCAACAAAGAATGCACTTCCTTTAACAAAAGTGTTTTTTTTAATTTGAAATTGTACATGGCTAATCCAAAACCAGAAGAAACCAAACCCAAGTATTTACTATCAATTACTACAAACAATTCAAAGGAACAAAGATTATAATGAAAATTTTACCACAACTCAAAATAAGTGCTTCATATTGCAACATATGCTAATCACATGGCACCAAAATGCAACATGCCCAAACAATTCAAAATGTGTTTTTCTTCTATGGAATGCACAAGATTGATTTGAACCCACTAGATACTGAGTAGAAACCAAACCAAGGCATTTTCCTTAACTTGTTGCAAATGGTACGATAGGAAAAATACCAATCCAAGCCATGCATAAACAAAAATCATGTATCTACCCTTTTTTATTACAAAGAGTGTCAAAAGAACATAAACAATATTCCAAACTAAGTAGAACCTAGAATGAGTACCATAATAGAAAATGATAACAAATGCTAATCCAAACCCACTAAATTGAAACAATCCCAAGGGTTTGATGGAATAATTTTGTTTGAGAATATGGAAGGCTAATTTTATCCCATTAAGAACTAAACCAAGGTATCTACTTTTCATTTCTGCAAAGAATATGAAAGGGACAAACAACAAAGCGAAAATTTCATCATAATCCAAAATGAATGCTTCAATAACATACAACAACAAACGCTAAATTGAAACCACGAGAAACCAAACTAGGGATAACCTAAGTTGTTATACAGAGTGTCAAAGGATCGAAGAGCACATTAAGAATGCAATGGTTTAATAGCAAAGGTAAGACAACACCCTACATCTTCAACTAAACTATAAAAAACAAACCATTAACAATGACCTACCTCTAACCATTAATCTACCAATCACTATGATGATGATGATGGTTATTAATTTCCAATGGGACCATATTTGGTTTCATGGACCTTTAAAAGACAAGAATCACTTAGATTTATCTAAAATTTTATTTCTACTAAAAAACTTTTAGAAAAACATTCATAAATCTCTATAATTGTGATGAGTTAAAAAATTAAAAAAACTAATATTCTGTCAAATATTTTGAAATTACAATATAATATAAACATATAAAGTATATTCTATAAAAAAAAGTATATACCTACACCACTATCTTCCTATAGCAATATGAGTTATAAAATGCTTACAATTATTATTTTTGAAATCTAGAATCAATTTAAAAGTAACTTCTTCTTTTTTGTAAATAAAAGACTTTGTATTACAGCTGCAAGGCTTAATTACATCACAAGGAAACCGCTACTATAGATCAGCTGACAGAGAAGTGCACAATGAAACCACACCAATCAAGGTCATTACTACCAAATGGACAGAGAGAATTCCCAAACCCTCCAAAAAGAAACAACAGCATACCTTTACCAACTACTACCCTGCTAGTACAAAAAGGACTAACATGGGAAAGAGACAGCCTGTCATTACAGAAACAAAAAAAAGGAAGAGAGAGTCACCATGGGCTACAGACAACCCGTCATTACATAATCGAAAAATAGACAGTGAAAAAACTAAGCATCCAAGGAGAAAGCATCCAGTACTCATATCCTCTTAATACCAGGGAGACCCCTAAAGGCGCCTGTAGCAAGGGCAGCACCACCAGAGAAACTTTGATTACCAGGAGCCAATGAGGAGCCCACCTGCCCATCACCAAGCCCCATATTGCTACTAGACACCCTCGCATGAGGATGTGCAGTCTCTAGTTGTCTGATATTCACCAGAAAAAAAGGAATGCCCAAGTTGCCAGCCACCACATCTAACTTCTTGTGAATCATGTGGCATTCCTCATTATGTTCTTTCCACAGATGCACTGGTTCCTTGTCTCCTTGCTATGAAGAATAGAACAATTCCCTACCAGCTGCATGTTAACCCAATACTGCATTAACATACAGTCATATGCAGAGGCATGACCCACAGTATTTCCTGGATCAATAACCCAATCAGCCACCTCCTTATGCAACTCCTCCATGGGCTTCGCCTTCACTTCCTCCCACAGGTTCCCAACCAATTTATTGATTTCCAACAAGATGGACAAGGGCACATGATCTTTATAGGCCTCAGCAGCCTCTTGGGCATGCAATTGGGAACGCGAAGCAGTGTGTTTATCCTCCTTATGCTGGAGGATCCCCTTGCCTCTACCAATCGAAGAAATGGAGGGTTCTCCCATAACCCCCTCCCACCTTAAAGAATGTTTGGGAGCCATGAAAACCTCCCCACCCAAGCTACCACCTCCTGCAACACAGAGAATAAACACCACTCTGTAAACTAGCTCCTGGACATGCACAGACCCAAAACCCAATTTACACAAGACAACCAGGTCACAGCGGATAGCAATGGAGGGTGAAAAATTTGGCCCAGAATAAAACGAGGGGGCCATCATCATTTTCAGAGCCAACCTATACCCTGAATACCTCACTTCAATCATGCTTCCAATGACCTACGTACTGCAACAACTAACTGCCATCCTTTCAAAAATAAAGAGCATATATGTGCTCTGAGTGTTTCTATCCTTCCCCATCCCATCGAACTTAATATTGTACTTGGACACACCCTCCCAAGCCTACCTTAACTTTATAGGGACCTTAGGCCACGTGATCCCACGTGTTAAAACGATGTGAAATCCTGGGCTGGCTCATGCCCTCTATCCTCCTCATGATTCATATCTTCTACACATACCAGCTGAAGTCTCATAGCATAGTCACGAGCAGCCACCTGTTGACAAATCAGGGACCATTCTTCAGGGTGGAAATATTCCAAAGGGCCCCTTCGATGCTCTGTCCCTCTATCCACTCCAGCATTAGCGAGCACATCCGCCACCTTGTTGGCATCGCAACAGACGTGTCCAAAGGACACCATCGGATAGTTGTCTAGCAAGAGTCTAAGGTGATCCAACTGGCTTGCAAGACACTAGCTAGCAGAGATTTTCTCCGAGGACTTCCCATTCTCCAGACCCTTCGCCATCTGGATCAGAATGTAGGTGTCACCTTTGATTATAGTAAGAAACCAACCACCATCTCTCAGGCATTCGAAACCCCCTATCAGGCCCTCTAATTCCGTAGAGTTATTAGTGCTAGAGCCAATGGCACCTAAATAAATTGTTAACACTGAACCATTTGCATCTTTACATACACCACCATATCTAGCAGGCCTCAAATTTCCCCTAGAGGCCCCATCAAAATTGAGTTTGAAAACCCCAGCTGGGGGCGTGGACCAAAGTTATGGGCTGGCAGGTCTATAGGTCTTCACCTTT
The DNA here is from genome assembly GCA_001517045.1 of Pseudotsuga menziesii. Taxonomy (NCBI): domain Eukaryota; kingdom Viridiplantae; phylum Streptophyta; class Pinopsida; order Pinales; family Pinaceae; genus Pseudotsuga; species Pseudotsuga menziesii. Next base: position 9,798 of record LPNX010959658.1, read on the forward strand.
ATCTGGAAACCATCCAACTGAGCTTTGGCAATACCCAAGTTCTCTGCATCATGGCACTCCTCCTTCGGGATGATCTTATCCTCTTCATCCCATTGACTGCTACGAATTGAGGAGAGAAGGTTATTCTACATAATCGTCCAAACTTCATCCACATTCTTCTTTCTGTCCCTGAATATCCTGTCATTCCTCTCTTTCCAAATACACCACATAACCATACCAAAAAAAGCCTCCCATAGGGAGCGAATGATCCTATTTTTGAAAGCCTTTGGGTTCCATTCTTTAAGAGTTTGAGCAGGGAACCCCCGTTGTCTATCACTCCTTTTGAAGTGTAAAGCCCCTTTATCCCAAATAGAGGCCGCAAAAGTACAACTATCCAGGAGGTGATCCATGGTTTCTTCTGCCTTACGACACAAAGGACACTGAGATGGGCCGAGGATACCTTGTTTCTTAAGGTTTTCGCTAGTTAGAATACGACCTTTGACCACCAACCAAGAGAACATGGCCACCTTTGGTGAAAGGTTGGTGACCCAAATTTTCTTCCAGAGCTCATCCCCTTCCTCATTATTGCGTATCTTGATGTTATAAGCTTCCTTGATACTAAAGTCTCCCTTCTCAGCATAGCCCCAACGAAGAATATACGACCCTCTCCTGAACCTTACAAAGCGTTGTTGTAGCTCCTCCCGAAACAATCTAATATCATCAGCATTGTCAAGGTTAGGCCAGACCTGATAATTCCATTGTCTCCTACCATCTAAGAAATGGTCTTCCTAGTAATGCGAAACCTTGATTCTCCCTTCTTCCTAGCCTCTGTCATGCAATTTATGCCATCTCTGATCCGAGCCTAACTTAGGCATTTGATTCCAGGAGTCTTCCCAGAAATTAGCATTAACAACATTTTGAATCTCCCAGAAGAAATGATCTTGCACCAAACGTCTCCCTCCCACCGCTTTTCTCCAAATTGGCGAGCCAGGAAGATCCAAATTGAGACGGACCAATTGGTCTTTGGGTTTGTCTCTAGCGTATTTGATATGCCAAATCTTGCCCAAGGTTCTTCAGGATATTTAGACCATCTCCACCATACTTTATCTCCTTGTACTTCTGCCATTACATCAGGGTCTCTAAGCCCCAAACCTCCTTGCTCCTTGGGTTTGCAAATACCATCCCATCTGACCAAAGAAAATTTGGCTTTGGCCTCCCTTCCTCCCCAAAGAAAGTTCCTTTGAATGCCCCTGATGTCACGAAGAACCAATTTGGGAGTGGAAAGAATTGAGAAGAGGAAGATTGGCATAGCCTGAAGCACAACTTTGACTAAAACCAGCCAACTTGGGAAGTTTAAAGGTCCAAGAACATAACTAGAGAGCCTATGTTTCATACAGTCGAGGAGCTCTTGACACAAGGATTTTTTCAACACTCCCAACCCCAGAGGGATCCCCAGATATTTAGAGGGCATCACCCCACGAGAAAAACCAAGGATACGAATAAAATTTCTCTGCACAATTGGAGCAGTGTTCAGGAAGAAGACCTATGACTTATTGGGATTGACAGTCAGGCCTGAGGCCATGTAAAAAATATTTAAATTGTTCTTGAAGCTGTGGGATTCTTGGACTAAAGGGTGCCCCATGAGCATGGTATCATCAAAAAATTGCAGATGAGTTTGGGGATCCATACCTTCATGGATCTTGAGGCCCCTTAAATCCTTGTTCCTAACTTGAGTCTGAATCAGGAAACTCAAACACTTAGCCATAAGAATGAAGAGAAAAGGAGACAGCGAGTCCCCTTGCCTAATGCCCCTGGAGGCCTAGAAAACTCTAGAAGGGGATCCATTTAGAAGGATGTTGTAGAAAGGAGAGGTTACCAGCCCCATTACCGATTCCATTCAATGAGGGCAGAAGCCATAAGCTTCCAATATCTTGTTTATGAATTTCCAGCTGAGTTTATCATAAGCCTTCGCAATATCCAGTTTGATCATCATGCACGGAGTTCTGGAGCACTTTAGGGAATGAAGCATTTCGTGGACCAGTATGACCCCATCCAAGATCTGTCTCCCTTCCACAAACCCCGATTGCTTTGGTCTAATGAGCCTAGGGAGGAGGGGCTTCAATCAATTAGCTATAACCTTGGATATAATTTTGTAAATAACATTGCATAAGGCTATGCGTCTAAATTTTTCCAGACTGTCAGCACCAACCTCTTTCGGGACCAGAGCGATGAAAGTGGTGTTGAAAGATTTCAAAACTCCTCTCTTCATTCTCGACTCCTCCACAATCTCCAGGACTTCCTCCTTGACTAAATCCCATAAGTGATGAAAGAAATTCGAAGTGAAACCATCTGGCCCTAGGGCTTTCCCCAGAGGCATCTGGTGTATGACTTCCTCCACCTCTTGCATAGAAATAGGTTTAACAAGCATCTCATTATTTTCCCTAGACACAGTCATAGGAATTAGGGAATTGATCCTGGTTATAGCCCTGATCCAATCTCCACCATCTTCTTTGAGGATATCAGAGAAATTTTGGGTTAACTCTTCCTCTATTTCCCTCCGGGTTTCCACCTTGCTACCATCCAATTTTTTAAGCTTGTGGATTTTGGAGCTATTTCTATTCTAGATGACCGAGTTGTGGAAAAATTTAGTATTTCGTTCCCCCTCCTGGAGACATTTAACCCTAACCTTTTGTTCCCAAAAAACCCCTTCCTTTCTATCCCTGGCTTCTAACTGACCCAGAAGATCCTTCTCCTTAAGCTTCATGTGATCCTCCCATCCTTCCTCCATCTCCTTGTTATTGATAATATCGAGCTCACTTAGTAGCCTATTCTTATCCTCAAAGATATTTCCAAACTCTTCCATGTTCCACTTACGGATTCTGGCCTTCATAATTTTGAGTTTCTGCTAGAAACAGTACATAAGTGTACCCACAGGGGGGACCATCTCCTGCCACTACTGGGCCACCAGATCCTTAAAGTCATTATGCTCCAGCCAAAATTGCTCAAACTTAAAAGTCTTGCTCAAGGAAGAATTTGACCAATCCCAGTTGAGGCAAACAAGCTAGTGGTCAAAACCTACAGCAAGGAGAACATTCGTATGTAACTCTCCCATACCATTAACAATATGCTCAGAGACCAAGAATTTGTCAAGATGCGAGGCCACCAAATGATCGCCCCCTTGTTTGTTGTTCCAAGTGAACCACTCATTCCCTATTTCCATATCCACTATTGGACTTTGGGTCAAGAAGTCACTGAAGGCTTCCTGAAACTTGTCCAGGGATCTCATGCCTCCTTTCTTTTCCCCAAGATTGGAAATGAGATTGAAATCACCTACAATAACCCAATTCCCAGCCTCAGACAGAACTTTGACCCAGTCCAATAAATCTAAAAAGGCCTAAGTCTTGGGGAAAGCACTCAGGCTATGGATGTTCATTAGTGAGCCTTTAGAGCCAGAGTTCAGGTGCCTAAAACTTGCTATCAGTGAAAACTAAGTGTCATGCTAGTCCATGTGATCCACATAATTTGGGTGCCATAGGATTGCACAACCACCAACCATTCCAATAGCATGAAGAGCCACAGATTTACTCCCTTTCCATATCTTTTCCCTAATTTTTTTCCATGGTTTCAGAATTGCACTTAGTTTCTTGAAGAAAAAAAATATCCAATTGCTCTAGTTTAATTTTCCTAGCTATAGATTTCCACTTCCTGGGGTGATTGCACCCTCTTATGTTCCAGGACATAATATTCATTGGCAAACCTTTTTAACTTCAGAGAAGGCTGCAGGAATGGTGGGGTACTGACCTGATTCAATAAGCTTCACTCCTACCTCCGCTATTCGCTGTTGGTTAGTCTTCCTTCCTCTTCGAAGTTCATCTTCTGGGGTTTTCCTTTTGCTACCTTTTTGTGGGTCGGGTTCAATTCCCAGATCATAGAGAGCTCTAGTCCTGATAATGGCCTCTTGGAGAAGTTCTATTTTCCTTCCTAAAACATATCCCTTACCTTTCTTTCCACATTCAGCCTCAATTGCGTTCAGATCAAGTTCACCCAGCTCCATGTCGTCCACCTCATTTTTCTCTAGACCTTCCATAGGGACACAGATCTCTTCTTCCTTTGACACCTCCGGGAGTTGATCAGGAAGATGGGTCTAACCCTCCTTGCCCTTGTTGATTCCATCAGTCCCATCCTTCTCTTCCAAAGCTTCAAAGGAGTTAACCGATCTGGGGTCTTTACCCACCAGAACTTTCCTGGATTTGGCATGGCCTCCTCCTCTACCTTTTCTTTTACTTTTGACCTGAGAAAAACCTTCCTGATCTAGCATGCCCTCATGCCTTTGGTTAGGAGAGGTCAATTGCTTTAACAACAAAGGGAAATTCCTGCCAAGGTGGCCATATTCATGGCAATGCCGACAACGAAAGGGCACATGTTCATAGTCTATAGATTGAATCCACTCTTCATCCTCCCAATTCAAGCATATAGCTTCTAGAAGTTCCTTCGATAGATTCAGATATACATAGATGTGAGCAAAAGCGGTATATCGTTGAGACATGGTTTGCTTAACCACCTTCACATATTCCCCAAGGGAGTTTCCAATGTCCTTTAGAGTATCTAGATCCCAAAATTCACTAGGCAAAGAAAAGAGGTGAATCCAAACTGGGGCCACTGTAACATCTTCAGTTCCTGGGTTGAATCTTTCCTTCCAGGGTCTAAGATAAAAACTAGTTGAGAAAAAGAAGTATGGGCCTCCCTCCAAGATTTTGTCCCTATCTTCTTGATTGAGAAAGATAATGGTAAAGAAGCCCTTAGCCCCAAGTTGTAGGTCATAATGGCCTTTAGGATTCCAAACTAATTGAATCCATCTGATCAGGTCCCTCTCCTTAGGCTAGATACCCACAAATTTCCCAATTAGGGCAGTCTCCTTCCATAGTTCGATCTTTCCTCTGATTGCCTCTGATCGGGCATGAATAGTCAAGGGGTGAAAACGGGAAGTTGGGTAACACTTTCGTGAGAATTGGGTGTCCAAACAACATAGCGAACGTTATTCGGCTGAATAACTATATTTATTTGGCCAAATAATTTATTTATTTGGCCAAATAATTATCATTATTCAGCCAAATAACTATATTTATTCGGCCAAATAATTTATTTATTCGACCGAATAATTATCATTATTCAGCCGAATAACTAATTCTTTATTCGGCCGAATAACGTAAACGGTGAACCGTTTAATTTGACAGAACGCATAGCCGACTGGCATTTTTTATGGTCGTTTTAATACTTTTTCAGCCGAATAATTATTCGGCTAAACAATTATGCAACCGAAGAGTTGTTTGGCCGAATAATTATTCGGCCGAATAATGGTTCAACCAAACAACTATTCGGCCGCATAATTGTTCGGCTGAACAATTATTTCGCATAAAAGGCAAGCTCTGAACCCATTTTCATTGTTTTTTCCTACAGTCATTTGTCTTCATCTTTTCGTGTTTCTTCCGTCATCCAATTTTTCTGTTGTTGTCTGTCATCCCTGTCCTCGTCACCGTTCCTCCTGGTGTGGACATACTAGTTTCTTGTCGGCATGGAGGTCTGTTCGTGGAGGTCGCTTCATGATGGACTGTTTGCCGTGGAGGTCTGTTCGGCATGGAGGTCTTTTTGTGGAGGACACATCGTGGTGGTGTTTGTGGTCTTTTCTTGGAGGGTCTGTTCGTGGTCTTGTCTTGCTGTGCTTCCCCATGTCAGGTAATTTTTTATGAAATTGATTTTATAATTTGAAATTTTTAATATGTGATTTATCTCTTGTTGTAGTCAATGGCATTCGTTTTTCGTCATAGTATTGCAGAGTTAAAGTTTGCATATGTTATTTGGTATTGTATAAATCTTATAATTTTAATTTTAATTAATATCTATATGTCTATGAAATTTGTCCATGTTAATAGAGTAGATGAACTCTATCCAAATGGACAGAGTTCATCAACTCTGTCCAAATAGATAGAGTCCATTTGGATAAGTTTTTGTTAATTTTAATTATAAATTCTATGTTTTTAGAATTTAATATAACCTATTTTAATTAGAATGAAATATTTTTAACTTAAATTATAAGTAATAATTTAAATAAAATGGAAGGAGTTGATGAACTCTGTCCATTTGGACAGAGTTCATCAACTCTGTCCACATGTGAATAGAGTAAATCAAATCTGTCCAAATAGACAAGACAATGGATTATACTTAGCAAAACATAGTTCATTCAGACTTCATCAACTCTTTCCCTGATAACTTTACTTAGCAAAACATATTTTAGTATTGTTAATATAAATCATAAAAAAAACCATTATTACACATAAAACAATAGATTTTTTGATTACTGATATGTTTTATCTTATGTATTTTTAATGTAAAACATAAAAGAAACATATAACTTGTATAATGCTTATTAATTACAATTTATACTTACTATTATATTAAGATATTGTGAATTTTTTATAATATTAATTTAAGTTCATAGGTATAATAATGAAGATATTTGTATTAAATCTGTCCATGGACAAAGTTCATGAATGAATACTCTGCCCATGGATAGAGTTGATTAACTCTGTTTACATGAATTGATGAACTTAACCCTATCCATGTGGACAAAGTTGATGAACCCTATCCATGCAGAGTTCATCAACTTTGTCAATGCAGAGTTCATCAACTGTGACTCTGATCAGTTTACTTAGTATAAGGGATATTTTTTATGATTTTATGGAAGAATGAAAATATTTGTAGTTGACATAAATAAATGTAGTTTTAATTTCATATTTAATGATATTGGTTTTATTAATTTTAAAAATCTAAAATACATCAAAAACATAGAGATTGCTACATTAATTTTTTATACATCCAACAATAGTGTAGCTATTTTCATTTAAGAACTATTAGATAATATTAGGGACATTTAGGTCTTTATTAAAAAGGTAGTTTTAAAAATTTTAAAAACATAAAAAACACAAAGATTGCTACATTAATTTTTCATACATCCAACAATAGTGTAGCTATTTTCATTTTAAGAACTATTAGATAATATGAGGGACATCTAGGTAATATAAACTTAGTTTTTATAGTAGTTAGTTATTTGAAGTTGAGGCCTTAACATGCAGAGTTTGAATATGTTATGAGTTGATATATTAGATAATATTAAGGACATATAGGTCTTTATTAAAAATTTAGTTTTTTTAGTGGCTAGGTCTTTGAAGATGATGAATTAACATGTAGAATTTGAACATGATATAGATTTATTTGTGTAATCTTGTATATATCATCTCAAATGAAAATAGATAATAAATTAACTATAATCATTTAAAGAACTATTAGATAATATTAGGGATATCTAGGTTCTTATTGATATCTTAGTTTTTATAGTAGCTAGGTTTTTGAAGTTGATTAAAATTAACATGTAGAAATTGATATGGAATTAGATAATAAATTAGCTATAATCATTTAAAGAACTATTAGATAATATTAGGGATATCTAGGTCCTTATTGAAATCTTAGTTTTTATAGTAGCTAGGTTTTTGAAGTTCATTAATTAACATGTAGAAATTGATATTTCTGTAAATTTGTAGATGTCATATTCAATGGAAAGAGAGCAGCATTGAGACAGAAGCGTAGGTGGTCATTACATTTTTTGGGAGTTGGTGTCCGAAATGAAAATCAAAGATTATCGTGGTCACCTCTGAATTCAGGCTTATTGTATAGTTCACATTCAATTGATCATCGACATGGTGATAGTGGTAGAGATTATTTCTCCTTATCATCTATGGTTGCAGTGTCATTGATATAAAGAAGGGTCATTTATCTTTATTTGTAGAAATGGGTCTTGGAGTATTAGGAGTTATAGATATGATTGATCAAATCTATGACTCCTATTACTCCTCAACCCATATCTATAGATCTACACATAAAATTTAGAGGAAGCAAAAGTAGTAATGTTTTTACGTGTTTCTTCTTCAAGGTATGTAATATTATCCAAATTGTTCTCTGATATATAAGTTTAATTAGTTTAAATCATTTTTGACATTTGTAAATTGCTTGTATATATGTTGAAGCTTAGATCTCTTCAATCTTTCGAGGCAAAAGGAAGACTCCATTAGAGGATAGTGGTGGAATTGTAAGTTTAATATTTAATTTTATTTATTTTAGTTTAAAATAGTTTAAATAGTTTGTAAGATTTATAAACTATTTTTATACATGTTGTAGCTCGGGTCTCCTCCACCCTTTAGAGGCAAAGAGAAGACTCCATTGAATGATAGAGAATTTGAGGTAATTTTGTTAGTAATTGTATTTATCTTCTATATACATTTTAATGTTTTAATGTTTTGATTTTAATTTAAAATTGTTTAAATAATTTATGATATTCATAATCTGTTTTTATACATGTTTCAGATTGTTATGAGTCCAAGGGAAGACCCTAGTGTAGAATAGTGATGGACTTCTTTTATTCATACATCAAAGAGCTTAATTTTAGGATTATACACATGTTCATTAATGTTTTTTTTATTATATACACGTACATTGAACTTACATGTTCATGACTGTTTTTTATTATTATATACATGTACATTGAACTCTAATGTTCATGAATGTTTTTTTGGATTATATACATACATACATTGATCTTAGATATTGTTTTTTGGATTATATACATATATATGTAAAGGTTAGAAATGTTAGGGATGTTAAGAACGAATATGGGGAATGCTAACCTTAAGAATGAAAGCAATCCAATTTGTTACATTGATTTTAGATATTGTTTTTTGGATTATATACATGTATATGTAAAGGTTAGGAATGTTAAGAACGGATATGGGGAATGTTAACGTTAAGAGTTAAGTGAATTAAATTGACTATATAAACATGGGAAATGTTAGGAGTGAATGTGGGAATGAAGATGAGGAATGTTAAGAATGAATGTTAGGAAATTTAGATAGGTGCAATTATATGAATGTATGTATTAGTAAATTTATATATGTTTGTATATGTAACATATTTTTAATGTTGAAAAGTTTAGAATTTTTGGAATGTTAGGAATGTTAGATGCAATCTAATGTTAAGAATCAATGTGGAGAATGTTAGGAATCAATGTTAGGAAATGTTAGTAATGTTAGGAAGTTTTGATAGACATAAATATATGAATGTATGAGTGAATGTTAGGAATGGTTAGGAATGTTAAGAAGTTTTGATAAGAATATTTTTTATTACTAAAGTAAAATTAGTAACTTGATTCTGAATTCTAATAAATTATAGCTCAATCCATCAATTTTCTAAGGTAACATTAAAGCAACTTGATTTTGAATTCTAATATTTTTTTATTACTAAGGTAACATTAGCAACTTGATTCTGAATTTTAATAAATTAAAGTCCAATGACTTCATGATAGCCAATCTTAACATAGAACAAGAAATGATATAGTTAAAAACATTGCAATGGAATTCCATCCTTAATCATCCATTCATGGTCATATTTGGACTATTTCCATTTTTTTTTAAGGTTTTTTTTTATACAACTTGTTCTAATTTTATTCGAGATGCACATACTAAATGACTATACTGACAACATATAACATCAGGTTCAAAATCTTGAAAGTAGACATAATTTTCAGTCGTACGGCTTTGCTACAAAAAATAGCCTTTTAAAATGATGGATCCTCTTTCGTATGTAAATCCGTTGTCATTGTCGTCCTCCAATAACTTCATTTTTCCTTCGGTGCATCACATCAAATAATATTTTACGTCTTCATTGTTGTCTAAAGGTGCAATCACAAGGAAAATATCTCTTGTGCAAATTACAATTGGTGTTGGAGTTAAGTGAATTAAATTGACTATATAAACATAAAGTGATGGACAATATTAAACAATAAACAACATCATTACCTTCTCTAACAAGATCTGAAATTCTATCGCCATCATATGATATTCTTCTGATTCTAATTCTTATATGTTTGCTAGTGGTATTTTTCCTTTTGGATTAATCTCTGTGTGTTTCCAATGTTTTACGTAGTTGTTCGTTATGTTTTCACAAATTTATGTAGATTCAATATTTTCAGTGCAAATATGACAAAAACATGTTTGCTTTCTACTGTCAAATGCAAACACGTTTTGGAAGGATTTTGTTTGAATAGAGTGAAGTTCTCTAGTCCCATGTATGGTGCTAGCCTTGTATGGTATTGATCTATCTATATCTTGGACCCCAACAAGCCAAAAAAACCTACACAATAAATGATAAATCACAAATGACAACTTTTAATGTTAGTGTACAAATACTTCAATGTTAGTACATACATTTTTTAAAATTGACAATTAATATAAATTAAAAAAATAATGTACATACCTGTGCACATCTTTCGATTGTTGACTACAATCATGGCTTAGATTTGATTTACACCATTGGACAACCTCTGTAGCTGAATGAAATCGTCTAGAAGAATGGATCATTTGCCATCTTTGAAGTGTTCTCTTTATGCTAGCTCCTGCACCATCATGTTCACCTTTTCCTTGTCTAGTTTCAAAGAAATTCCAGCAATGTTTAATGTTCATTGCTTTATGAAGTCGACATAACCAAAAAAATGATCGTGAAGATTTAAATTGTCCCGCACATCCATCCGACCATATCCAATGTTCATTGAATTCAACTTTACAACTTTTTAGAGAATCATAGAAAAAAATTTCAATACAATGTTGAACAAAATGTGTATCATGTGTACGATCATCGCTGATATAAAAGTGATATTCTTTAATCACATCTCGATTGTCACACGTGCTTTCAATGCCATCAATATCTTATTGAGAATGTCTATATAGAACATGGACAAATATCGAAACTTGGTCAAAATGATAGTATTCACTTTGAATCTATTTTTCTGCAGCAAATGTGTAGTTTTTTGCAAAATCAACTACAGACAAAATTGTTCCAGTTGGAAAAATTTCACAGGAATGTTTGAATTGAAGGTCTTTCCATCGTGCTCTATGTGAATGCTTGGTGTACTTATAAATTTCACTTTCAAATTTCTTGAGAAAATCTGTCACACATATTTTATCTTCTCGCAATTCAATTCTTTTGGAATGTGCATCATTAGAACTTGTAGAATAATTGTTGTATTCATATCTTCTCCATTCAACGGTTACATTTTAAAGCAACTGATCATTATCGATAGGGTATTTATTGTAGAATAAAACAAAATTTCCACAACCATGACAATGTTTTCTATTGACACATTTCTTATTATAAAATACTTCATCGTGATTTCTCTCACATAGGGTTTGAGATATGAACTCACGTACTGTGGGTGGAGATGGTGAATTTGTCCAAAACATTTTACCAAATTCAAGAAACGTGTCATAATATAATTGAAATTGCACATGATAACGACAACAAAATGTGTCACGTATAGTAATAGGTCTAACATACCATGGTTTTTGTTGCACAAATGTAGTGATCGACATATTAATTCCACGATGATCTTTCTTGAATTTATTGAACAATTGTACTTGTGTCATTTCTATTATATGTTTTGGACGGCTTTCATATATATTTCGTGATACTCTTTTTCGTATCACAACCCTTGACTTTGGTGAAACTCAAGCACGTTCCACCCAATATTTCCGTACAATATCTTTAACACCTTCTCCCATTCTATCTCTGTAAGGTTGTCTGCAAATTATTGCCCAGCAAGCAAGTTCATCATTTTCATCTATTTGCATTGTGAATTTGCTATGTTTGTATAATGTCTTTCTTGAGGTTCCAATTGCTTGTGCTAGTTGTGTTGTCAAACGTTTTTGTATAGTACTAGCTAAAACAATTACTGTCTAAATTGCTCTACGTGCAGCACTGGTATCTTTCTTTCTGGATTTTCCAAATTGTTTTATTGCATCACCTATATTTTCTATCACATTATGTTTCAGTTTCGACTCTTTTGTCGCCTTGTGAACACCCAATAATGATGTAGCACCTTCTAACTTCTTGGACACCAACAAACATTTCAAAATTTGCGCTTGTCCTGCTATTGAACAATCCTTGAGAATATCATCATAAATTTTTGTAGCACGATATCGTGCAACATGTATGGGTAATTTTTCTCCATATTTGTCGCAATCAATGTCTTCTAACATTTCATCATCAATGGTGAAAGTACCTATACATCAAATTTAATTTAATTTAACATATGTCCAAAAATACATGATATATACATACTAGGTCCAATTTCTGGATCTTGGTTTTGATTTTCAATATTGACTTCATCAACATTAACATGTAAATCACTATTTACATTAACAATGGTCTCTTCAACTTTCATTTGTTCTTCTTGTACCCTATTTTCAATTTCCATTTCATCAACATTGTCATGTAATATGTTCTTGTATCTTCATTTATTTCTTTCGTTTCTGCAACCCTTGCTCTTTTGGCTATATTTCTGAGTTTTTGTTTTTTCCTATTAGCATCGTCATCACGTTTACGATCACCTTTTTTTTTACGGTTTCTTTTATTGCCCATGTTTGGTTAATCTCCTTTTGAAAAACCCTTGGAAAAAAATAAGAACACCTTGTAATGAAATCTTCTTTGTAAAACAATTGGAAAACAAAAACTCTTTGAAAAAAAACCTTATTTGAAAAAACAACTTATATAAATATTTTGGAAAAAAAGAACTCATTTGCAAAAATACTTTGCAAATAAACTCTTTGGAAAAGACCCATTGCAAAGATACTACTTTGCAAAAATACCTTGGAAAAAAAAATTTTGGAAAAAAAAAAAAAAACTCTTTGGAAAAAAAGAAAAAAACTCTTTGGAAAAAAACCCATTGCAAACAAATAACATACTTTGGAAAAATACTTTATGAAAAAACTTCTTTTCAAAATTACTTTACAACACAAAATCTTTGACAAAAATGCCTTGAGAAAAAACTCTTTGAATGTACCCCTGGATTATAAATAAGAGGAAAAATACCTTCTAAAAACTCTTTGGTAAAAGAAATCTCCTCTAAAAACTCCTTCAAAAATACTTTTACTTATACAAAAAGGAAAGGTGAAGAAATAATGAGGCTCTTTTGTTTTACTTATACGAAATGAAGAGTTGCGAAAATAATGAGGCTTTTTCGTTTTACTTATAAGAAATGAAGAGGTGCAAAAATAATGAAGCTCTTTCATTTTATTTATACGATTATTTTTTTCGACTAACGAATTTTTTTTTACACTTAGTTTTCGTCTGAACAACCTTATTTGTAACGTCGTCGTTACGGAAAAAGATTGTTCGACCGAATAACCTTTGAAACCTGTAACCTGCACAGTTTTCAGGTTTCTCCATTTTCGGAAGGTAAAATGGATGACTTACACTACAAATCGACTGTCGAATTTGATACCTTTAGTTTCGTCATTAAATCTACTTTCCGTAGGTATAGATTTTGTTGTGTATAGGTGAGATCCGATATTTTTATTTTTTTTGTTTCTTAACATGTGTCGAGTTTAGTTTCATCTCTTTCAAAATGCGGTGAAATGAAAAATATATAACTTTAAAAATACACCACCAAAAAAATTGAAACAAATATGGTGCACTTAATTTGAGTGTCTACTTCAAAATGGTATTCGTAGATTTTTAAGTTTTATAGTCAATTGAGAGAAAAGTGGTGCAACCAAAAACATGTTTAAAACCAACAAGGTTTTCCCATTGATCGAATTCAAAAAAATATTATAATCAGTATACAGATCCGTTGGTTACAAAGTTATAGTCATCGCAATAGTATATTGTGTGTAGATTATCGTAGCATATTTGTTTTTTGCAAAACACGACTTTAACAATGATTTTACGGACGCAACCAAACATGACTATTTTTTAGTCATTTCATTTTATAAAGACACACTGCCAAACATTTTCCGAAATGACATATCAAATCTCAATAAAAAAATTCAAAAAATTATTAATAGAAAACTAACATAATTCTCTAAAAGTTTTGTTTTTGCTTGAAAGTAAAATTCTAAACGAAAATATCACTTTCGTTCACCCAAAGTTGAAAAACATGAAAAAATCAAATTTATTTTCTCATAAGACCCCCCAAAATAGACACCCATCTTCATGGATTCACCCCGGGATAAACTGTGACTTTGGAAGGCGACCACATGAGCCAGCGCCATTGCACAACCCATCCCCAACTTTCCTGCCACAATCTGAACCCATCGGCACTCCCTCAAGCTCCAGGCCTTGACGGTCTTTAGCATCCACTGGCATGTGCACCAAGGGCACTAGGCCACCTCGACCTACCACCACCCCCACGCATAGACCTGTGCAACTCAGACTTGGGATGCCAGCTACAAAACACAACCCCCAAAACCCTATTCACATGGCGCTCCAAACGCTGTTCACATGTCGCTCCAAGAATTCCCAATTTAAAAATAACTTTTATTAATAAAAAACTAAACCCAATAATTTACACCTCGATTGATTAAAAAATTATTTGAAAATACTAATATAACAAACATTATGCAACTTTATAGAAGATCTATATACCATTCCTCTACAATGGAATAATTTTAACAATCTTATGCAACTTTATAGTAGAAGATCTATATACCATTCCTGTACGATGGAATAATTGTTGAAGGTAATGAATGTAAATTGATGAAAAGTTTTGAAATTTTTATATTTTAATTAAATGTAATAAATTAACTATATTTCTTAAAAAAATTATTTTAAATTAAATATTATATTTATAACCAAATTTTTGTGTAATAAAGAAATTAACTTATTATAAAGTTTAACATAACCAAAAGAAAAAAAAAAGAAAAAGAGGCGATGCGATGGACTCCATTGTATACAAAGAGTCCAACACTCCAAAGCTATAGCAAACCACTACAATTACTTGTAACATATATTTTTTGATGAAGTTTTAATATAAGTAGTACACTTAATTTTTTTAAATATTATAAACTTAATTTTTTTAAATATTATAAATAAAAATTAACAATTTTTTTTATGACCACTAATTTTTTAACCACACTTCTCGGAGGTGTTAGGAACTCTTTGACTTCCTGAATTTTGATCCTTAGATTCATGAATGTAGTCTCGCCTTGAGCTTCCATATGTATAAGAATAACCTATAAAGTATGATAAATTAAATTTTATATATATAATATTTCTATCTTATTAATAATATTGGAATATATGAGACCCAGGATGCAGGTGTCTTGAGACGCTTCAACGTGGAGGGAGGTGACTCCAAATCACATTCCATATTGCACAACACCTACTTTTGTACTTTCGGTCACTTCACACAGACCTCGACTTGGATGGCTTCCTCCACGCAACAAGGAAATTTAATGGCCATCGTTGTTAGCATTGGCCTCCTAGTCAGCCTGCTTGATGGCTCCGCATGGAATTTGCTCCAACAACAAACAATTTCTGATCGTTTCTTCGGTCGCTTCAACGTTATTTAGCCCTCCAACCCTGAAGAAATTCCATGGAACAGGAACATCAACAGTTTCTTCGGTCGCTCCGGCGTTATTTGGCCTTCCAACCACTTATCGACTATGCCGATCAAACTCAGGGACACTCCTTGTAGAGGTAGCAACTCTGCCTACAGACTGAGTAGAAAGGTGAAATGGGCATGCAAACTGACAGGCAGTAGCAACAAATGTCAGTTCCTCCTCCCGCCACGGAGCCGCACCAGGATCCTGAACCTTCTATCTCAGGGGATGAAGATGACTACTTCAGGCCTTGCCCTATCGTTGAGGAACCTTGGCGAAAGGTGTAAGGACTACAGTCTTCATTTCCATTCTGCGTTTGTTTCTTTTTCTGTTAGTTTTCTGGTTTATAACTTTATGATACAACTTTGTTAACTTTTGACAGTAGAAACTTGATATCCCACCTTAAGGACAAGTTCATGACAAATGTAATAATTTATAGTTTCTACCCTCTCAAAGTTTTGGACAAGTATTTTCTGTATATATACATATATATATATATATATATATATATATATATATAGACAAAAACGATTATGTTTTATATATAAAGCTGGTTTAACCACAAAAACGGAGCCATAAATTACAAGGGTGCCCTTATGAAAGTGACAATGAAAGTTCAGACAGTGTCAGTCTTTAACAAATTCGGACAGTGCTGGTCCACTACAACATAGAAAGTGCTTATCCTATACAAACTGCTGAGAAAAAAGAGCTCAATAACATCTAGCTATACGCTACTATTCGTAAACAGACATAAGATACCCAAAATGATAATTCAGAAGCTCATATTCGCAGACAGAAACAAAAAACCCCAAAAAGACAATTCACAGACAGAAGTTCAATTTTTTTCTCTTCATGGCGAGAAGAGGAACCTAAGAATTTTGCACCTTCCAGCTTTACCATTTTCTGTTCAAGCTTCTCGAACTTTATTTCCAAATCTGTCAGCATCCCTGTAACAACATTTTTAGTGCGCACAATTGACCAAGCAAACTCCTTTCTCAGGAAAACCAAGTCCCTGTCAACATTTTCCAGTCGCTAACCTCCCTCATTGTCGATCTTTCCAATGTACCGGTTCAGCTTCCTAATTTTCTTCTTGATCTCCTGAACATCTGACTCAACAAACAGGGCAGGCAAGGATGAGTTAGTGGATTTTGAGGATGCCAAGGACGCTTCCATTATGCAACACAGCTTGAACGCTCAAGACCTCCTCGAATTCTTCTCTGCTGCAGACAAACCAGAGCATACACCATCATCTATTCCCCATGCTCTACCTTATATCCTTTCCACCCAAATCGTTCCAATGTGCCATAATTGCCCGAACCTCCACACTTGAATTCGCTAGGGGCCGACGGGACGTAATTCCTTCCGCGAGCAGGGGATGGTCCTTCCCATTCGTACCTGAATTTAACACCAACATCATCCTCCAGTCCTTGCACACACGTCGGGTATTGTCGAAGCAGTTCGCCATGAGGAGAGGGAATGCGTCACATGGGAGAGGTGGCATATGCCATATGTCACGTGCCACAAGGACGATAAGCCCCAAGTTCTAGGCCACAATCCTATGGGGGATGACAGAGGATGCTAACCCCATTTCTCAATAGAGTTCTGAAACCGAGGGTGGATCCAATATTTGCCGCAAGATCTGCTTCAGTATTGTGCTTTCTTAAGATGTGGAAGAACTCAACTTTGCGCAAGGAATTGACCAACACCTGTATTTTTCTAATTAGCCGACGAAGGTGCATCTGGTTTGGGGAAGAGTTCTTAGCGAAAGCTTGAATTATTATTCATAAATCTCCCAACACTATAAGGCCATTAATTCCGTGGCTCTTGACAATTGAAAGTCCCCACCAGAGGGCCAGATATATATATATATATATATATATATATACACATGATAGATCCAATTTTTTAAATATTTTTTGAAACTGTTTATAAATCCAATTTTTTAAAATATTTTTTGAAACTGTTTATATTTTTAGAGTGTAATTTTCACCATAACTTCACTTTTTTAAGTTAAGAAAAATTCAATATTTGTAAGATAAAAAGTTAAAATAAATCTTTATTAAAAAATCTGAACGTATTATGATTAAATAATTTCAGAGTATTTTTAATGTCATTAATTTTCAACGTTAATTTTTAACTTTTAAAAAAATCATAATTTTATATTTAAAAAAAATAAATTACATTCCATCCCTTCTATTGATGCATTGTTCAAGGAAACAAACAACATTATTTTAATTCTACAATATTGTGTAACAACATTAATTCTCGCAACTTTTAAATGGTGAAAATGAAAAAATAAATAAAACAAATCGATTATTGTAGATAATACGCTGTACACCAAAGTATCTGTACGTCGAACATAATACAAATCAACACACCCTATCAACCAGCCTTTTATTTGGACCACAAATGGCAGTTAAACTAACACATCAACGTGAGCTGCATGGTGGCACGCAACCCGAAATGGGGCGTTTTCTGTTGGGCATGGGAAACGTGACTGCAATCTCAAAGCCACTAAACAACCTGAGCCAGACTGTAAAGTTCCCCGGAATTGAACCCGGCCATGTCATCACTTCCCAATCTGATACCCTCGATGTTACTGCGCATTCCATTTCGTACAGCAGAGTTCTATGAATTTTACAGCAAGTTAACAACGGGGATTATTAAATTTCAATGCCGATATATATATTTACAGTGGCATTCTTCACTAATTAATACGAATCTATCTCTAGAGCTCCGGTGCTCCCTCTAAACTCTCTAGGTCGATGGAGCTCTGAGAAACGTCCCGAAAGTACCGCTTCTCGACACCGTGGCTGCCCATCTCCACTGTAGCTTCTGCCGTTTTGTCGCTTTTGTTCCCAGTCTTGCGCTCCAGCGGCTGGTATGCGGTTTCGTTGCTATATTTTCCAGCTATTCTTGCATATAAAATGACTGTGAATACAAGAATCGCGGCCAGATACCAGTTGAATTGTAAGTTAGCGAGCGCCTTGGCCCGCATACTGGCCTCATCGTTGGCGCACTGGACGATACCGTGGCCCCTCGAGCGCTCCATCCGGCAGCCCTTAGGGACAAAGGCCGGAATCCAGAGCATGAACCCCATGTGGACGAACCACGCCCCCTGGAATACCACTGAAGCAGAGCGCACCGTTGCCATCAGAAAGCTCTGTGGGAACTGAACCTCGAGCAACGTGGCCGACAAACTGACGGCAACGATGATCTGGAGGAGCCAGTGGTAGTGCCCTTCAGTCCCCATGTGATCAGCCGAGTGGAGGTGGAAGAGCAGCAGCTCCTGGCTGAAAGCGAGCGCTGCGATCACGTGCAGCGCTCCCGGAGGAACCGTGAGCTTACGGAGTTCCCCGTAGAGAGCCACGGAAGCGTAGATGAGAAAGAACAACGATATAGCAGAGTGCTCGAAATTGTTGAGGTGCTCCGGCGGGATACTCCAATCATCTGCGAGGGGCTGGTGTTTCACCGGACCGATGAAGAGCTCCGCCGAAATCGAA
This sequence comes from Pseudotsuga menziesii, assembly GCA_001517045.1. Lineage (NCBI taxonomy): Eukaryota > Viridiplantae > Streptophyta > Pinopsida > Pinales > Pinaceae > Pseudotsuga > Pseudotsuga menziesii. The sequence continues at coordinate 28,759 of LPNX010959658.1, forward strand.
AGACAGGATCCCACAATAATGGCTACAAGCTCTAGATACTTAAACTTCCCTCTGCTAAATTTAGCGGGGAACCATGGCCGAGTCTGAAAGTCCCATGGCGAACGCGCGTAGTTTGTGATTGTGTTGAAGAGATGCCAGAGACCGATGAACAGAAATCCTGCTCCTGGCAAGATATGGCCAATGAAGGTGCCCATGGATGGATGGATAAATTTAGCTACGAAAATCCACCAACTGGGATTAAAAAAATAGAGCAACCTATGGAACTTTCAGACTTGAATAGCTTGCATTTATATGCCTCGAGGTCGTATTATAGACTGGACGAGGTTGGAGGGTGGTGCGTTTTGAATTACCCAAATAACCCAAATTGAAATTTGAGCAATGGAAATGGCACTTTCAAGAATTTGGTTATAGTTATGGCATAGTAACATGCTTGGGGTTTCATGCTGGCAATGTGATGATATCTAAACTCGAGGTTGAGACTGGTTCCGTGTGGCTTTTTCGTAACGTGCAGTGAGAGGCCTTCAAAGAATAACAATTATGGTATGTATACCTACCGCCAAATTCAGTGGCTTATCCAACTGAGTTTATTTTTAGCAAATGTCACGCAACGGTTCTTGCTATAATGCGTTGTATGACTTTAATCAATTTGTTGATGGCTTTAATTAATTTGTCACATCTGATCATCTGCAAATCTTAAATCTTAGTTTGACAAGGTATACTTTGAGTTATCTAATCACTAAGGATTGCTTCTGTTCGAGGAATTTAATTTATTCACTCAATGATCTCCACAATAAACTCGCGAAGCCAACTAATTGAGGGGACATATGCTTCGAATTTACAAATCGCCCAACCAACAAGAAAAGTCTGAAAACTCTGAATTTATAACGGAAAACCGTCGCCCAGCATTAAAAGCTGTGGACGAAACGTAATCGATATATACAAAAAAAAAAAGAAAAAATATAAAAGATACGTGCGGGACAAGTTGATTTATATAATATTCAGTCGATTTTGATAATATTTAGACGTTTTCTGTCCATATTCTAGACTTTTATACTCGTATGGCTCTGCCTCAACATTTTTAAATTCGTATTTGCTAATAGTTCGCTTATATTTTACAACGAAAGCCTATTTTTTCAACCAAAGAAACAAATTCAGTTACCTAAAACAATTCTTAGAGATGCAGTGCAATTCTGTAAAAAAAATTGGAAGAAATTTTTTAAAATTCAAATAGCCTTGTTTTAACTCGTATAATTTGTCTTTTTAGATATAATGAATTTATTTCTGATTATGTATTTAGAAGCAAGATTTAAGCTAGCATAGCCACAAGTAAAGTGGGTGAATGCCAATGGCCATCCTTAACAAATATGTACCTTCTGTCTATCCAACCGATCAACAACGAAGTCAACTAACGAACCAACAGCGAAGTCAATAGTTGACTTCGCTGTTGGTCCGTTGGATGGACCGAACGTACATGTTTTTTAAGCTCAGGCAATGTGAATAGACACAACCAACCACTTAGTTTTGATAACTAGCTATTAAAGAAAGGTTAAAATATATAATTTTATATCCATTATTCATACCAGATTCTTAAAGTTGATATAAACACAAAACAAATATTATTTAATAAACAAAAAAACCCAAAAACTAATATAAAAAAAAAACAAAAAACAAATTGTCACCAATTTCTTTAACCACCCTTTAAGTGAAGCTTATTTAAATCTTAAACAAGATGCATTTAAGCATACCAAGATACAACTACCATGAAATGAATCCTTGCTATACACTTGTTACACTTAGGTTAATCTTGTTGATTTAGTCAAACAAGTCCAAAATCTAAAATAATATCTAAATGACTATAAACATAACAACACAAAAATTATTAAAAAAAATTAGAATTCTAATTAAAAATTTATGAAACAATCAATAATCAAACTTTTAAATTTTGACATGTAAATGCAAAAAAAAGGAATCTCAACATAGCCCTCTTATTACTCTGTGCCTTTCGGCTAAGAGAGACTTCTGTAATCGGTTTGTCTCCCTTTCCATTAATTTACACGGTAACCAAAACTGATTTTAAAAATTTAGTCTAATTTTTCAATTTTATTTTCCAATTGTTTTTGTCCATTTCCATATGCTTTTCATGGAACAAGGTGCCTTTTCATGAACCAATCAAACATTTTGATCTCTTATTTGGCCTCTTACCTAGGCAAAGCAATATTTCTGATAAGTTTTGGTCTATGTTTTGGTGTAGATGTGAACTGCATTTCATTCAAATGAATTTCCAAGTTGATTAATGCTAAAATGAGTTTCATTAGTTTGTAGCATTTAATGCTTGATTGCATAACTTAGCATAACATAGGCTAAACATATGTAGTGGTTAACTATGTTGTTGTTGGAAACATGCATGTTGTACATGTGATGTTCATTGATGGCATTTGCATGTAAATGTGCTATCATTATGTATCTATTGGAGCCAAATTTATGCCTTCATGTGCTGCCAAGATGGTTAACCAGATATATTTCTTCATGTTCTTCCAAGATGGTTCCCTTTGCTCTAGTACTAGATATTCATGTTCTTTTCGTTTTTAGTACCAGCTATCCTTGTTCATGTCCTTCTTGAGCAACACCGCCATTCCTTCCTAAGAAGGAGCACTTCCATTCCTTCTTAAGCAAGTGAGATGTAGGTGCTCTCAATCTACATTCGAACATCCCAAGCCGCATATCCAGGAACTTGAACAATGAACCGTTTGTTGCATGGGAATTGTAAAGAATACCATTACCGTGAGGAATTTATCAAAAACAAAAGAGCAAACAAAAGAGAAAAAATAAACAGGTATGTACGTATAGACTAGTTATTGTTCTCTCTAGATTCCTTCCAAATCTATAGTTATTTTCCTCTTTTGATTCCTTCCAAATCTAAGATTTTATGTTTAATGCCACATAACTTTTTCTGTATGGAGAGAGAATTACGAGAACCATAAATAACAGAAAGAACATAAATTTTCTAAAGGTAGCTAGAATTATGGAAACCAAAAATAGTAGAGAGAACATCTTACTTTTGCAAAGAGAAACAATCTTTATGCTATATTATCATATCACAAATATTTTCTATTTTCTAAATTAATTAGTTTTTAGCAAAAAGAGTAGAGTTCCTTGTAATTATACCTGTTATTGGAATAATTGTCCATAAATCCAGTTGACATAGGAATTTGCACTATTTGAAGATGCCAAAGAGAGAGGGGCTTACAAAGAGAGAGAGGCTCAGATGGATACCTGTGGACTAACCTTCGTGAAAGAAAAATGGAAATGCAAAGAGCCTTCTAACTGCAAAAGCACTAATAATAATTACAAAGTCCTTCTAATTCTCGTGGGCTTTCTGGCTGATCGAACAACTTATGATTGGTGTGCTATCAGGTATTCACTGGAATCAAATGATTCTTCTCATCCACCATCTTCTTCATTGACGAGTGTTAACTTGTACTAGACACGTGACACGTGAATGTTCTTCGCTTGTAACTTAATTGACGAGGTTTAACTTGTACTAGACACGTGAAGGTTCTCGTCACATAGTGTCCAACACAAATTAGTGGGTTAGTCACTAAATCAATAAACAAAATGTCCACTATCCATGATATGCTAAGGACGAGTTGTGTTGCTTGAAACATGTGCTTTGCTATAATACCAAAGTATAGTAACCCGACTAAATAAACTCTGATTTATTTAAGCTTAGTAGAATTTGAAATTGATGATCTTTCTGCAAATGCAAATTAAAACACAATTAAAACACTTAGGCAAAAGGTTTCTTGGACATAAAATAAAACAAGAAGGAAAAATAATTCCGGAGAAACTAAAAAGTTAAGATCGCGGAGTGTGCAAAATTTTTGTCATATCTATCTATTTCAAGAATAGTCTGCAACATTGATTAAAATTAATAATTAATATTACATTTGTTATTAGTAAGTCCATCACAATAACACTTCCACTTTTGCCCGTACATTTTTGTATATGCCTTAGTGTTTCGCTAATGAAAACTCCTTTGGAAAGTTTTAAAATGTCATTAATGTGTCTCACTTTAAAATTTTAAACTCAATTTGTCCCCTTCGTTCTTTTAATATTTAATTTTCAAATAACTTGTTTTCATTATTAGCTTTTATGTTTTATTGATTATTAAAATCCAGTATATTAGGACAAGTAGAATACTCAAGCACAAGATGTATAAAGAAGATTTTCTTTAAAAATGAAAGTTCATATATGCTATCCACATCCTGAATATGTCAACGTTGACTACTAATAGGAGGTTAAGTTGTAGGGGATGCCTCTAATGTGACTCGAAGCATCATACACTCATCACTCTCCCATCAATGACACTTCCCTTTCACATTTAAGATGAAAATTAAGCCTACCCCTCGGGGCACTCAAGGTTTGAAAAAAAAAACTAGAATGAATGTGATATGAAGATAATAAATATATAAAAGATGCATAACCATGGTTATAAATATATAAATATATATTAGGTCTCTCTTTTGGACATCTTGAAATTGGGAAGAAAATGGAAAGGATTATAATTAATCTGAATAGTTAAATAGGATTACAATGTAATATTATATTTTATTTTCAAAATATAAATGTGTATTTAATGATTAAGGGGTTAGAAGCTACATATATATGTTTAAGAGGATAACACATATAATATATAATGGTATATAGTTATTAATAATATAAAAAATAGTGAAGGATGTTTATTTACCAAAATTCATACCCTAAATTTCTATGCTCAATGGAAACCAAAACCCCAATTAACTCAAAAAACAAATGAATTTCACTATTTCCATATGCATATTCACAAGCATCCTTGTGAATCCATACCAAAATTCACAAATATGCAAAGTTTTTCAAGCACATTGCAAGTTTGCATAAGTAATTTGCATGTCCAGTGTAAACCAAAACCCCAATTAACTCATAAAAAACAGATGAACTTCACTCTTTGCATATATGTATATCCGCAAGCATCATTGTGAATCCAAACCAAAATTAACAAATATGCAAAGTTTGTCAATTATGTTACAAGCTTGCATACAACTAAAAAAAAATCAAGTAGAATTCATATATTCCCCTAAAATACATAAACAAACATGGTAAATCCCTTGCCTCTATCCGAAATATCGAAGTTGGTCTTCCAAGAACATCAATAAACACCTTATAGTTTTGATGAAACTTCCTAATCCAAGTGTTAAAATAAGGTATAGAAGCTTCCCATGCGTTTAACAAATATTTCGTCTTGAATGAAGGGTACTTGTTCGTTAAGGTCAAGACAACAAAGTTCAACAATAGACTCTATGAACGTGCAGATACATAGCTAGGTTGATGTGTTTGATTAAACATGCCAATATCATACTATCATACATGATATAATCCATTGGAACCCTTGCAACCATAAAATCCATAAAGATATGCTAAATAGACTTTGGAGTCCAAAAAAAATCACGCTACAACAAATAATTACATATCTAACAAAATTGTTGCCTATACTGGGATTTTATTCATCAACAACACATTATGCCGCCTATTCTAGGGTCTAGTTGTTGCCTCTACCCGCAATCTGGGAGCTCGTTCTGCAAAGGAAAAAGTCAGCACCTCACAATTTCGATGAATGGGGAGTGATACATGATCCTAGTTGTCAACCCAATCTGTGGATTCACAGTTGTCCCATTCACCACTGCTACATGGATAACAAAAACAAGAGAGTTTTCTTGTCCACATTTCAACTATAGCATTGTTTGACGTCCTAATTGAATGGAATGCACGAGTTCCTTGGACATTCTTGCACTCATATAGGTGTGATCGATCTACATCGACCACCTCCCAAAAATATCTATGTACATGTGCTTTTTGAGATGATTGGTCTTCTTGCCTTCTAGCTCCCTGTCTCATCACTGAAGAACGCCATGAAACAATGGTCTTTGCATCTCGGATGAGCAAAATAGTTGTGAATCTCATCTCTTAGCTACGTAATGCAGTCTTGATGCATGCACCTACTTCATCATGTTCCCCTTTTCTGTGTCCGGTCTCAAAATAGTTCCAAATATGTGGCACCTTGTGCCTCTTGTGGAGAATACACAACCATTGGAAGACATGGGAATTTTTGAATTGCCCCACACAACAATCAGACCAAATCCAATGTTGTTTCATCTATATATTGTTATCCTCCAAGTGTTTGTAGAACAATTGAAAGTTGTGTTGTACAAAATCCAAGTCATGACACCTATCATCACTTATGTAAAAGTGATACTCCTTCAATATAACCATGTTCTCTTCAGTACTATCTGCCCCATGTCTATAGGTGGTATGGACCATTATGCTGACATGATATGTGTGATAATATTGAATTTGAATCTCGTTTTGTGGTTGAAGAGTGTAGTTTGCTGCAAAATCGACCACTGATAATATAGTTCCAATAGGAAATGTATCCATGCACGCTCTAAACTACTCATCTTTCTAATGAGCCACATGTACATGCTTTACATACTGTTGTGTATTTTCAAAGAATTCCTCCATGAAGTTGCATACCAGTACCAGCTGGTAGATCAACAATAAAGATGTATAGATCAATAGCTTGTTACATATATGAAGTAGCAATAGATATCAATAGGAGAAAATACTATTTAGGAACTCGTTGCCAACCTGAGAGGTGACCAATTGTATTTTTTTCCTTTCATTCCCTCCACCGATATCATACGTGACATATTTGAATGATTGCAAGTTCACTTCATGTCTCCCAAGTTCATGCTCATCAGTGACATGTATGCATTTGTCGAAAAATGCCATTCCATCGCACCTTGGGCATGTCCCATTTACGCAAGGCCTTTGATAAAATATGCAACCTTTTGTCCTTCTACACAAGATGTTATCGATAAACTCTCTAGATGATGTCAGTGGCAATGTAGTTGAGCATTCCTGCACAAGAGTGTTATGTACAACACGCAATATATGTATATATGTGCCAAATAATAACTGTACTCAATGTGATATCAACAACAACATGTGTTACAAGTTGTGTTTATTTTAACATACCATGGTTTGCATTTCTCGAAGGATATTTGGCCCAAGTTAAGTTCATTATGTTCATGCCTAAATCTCTCATATAATTCTGTTTGTGTCATGTAAGGAAAATGTTTAATGTGGGGCTCGCAATCCCTTGAACCCATTCTCAATTTTAGTACATATTTTTGGTTGGATGAAGGTCTACTATTGTCATGCCAAAACTCTTGCACCAGTCCCTTTACCGCATCAATGAGCTTCATATCGGAGCATGGAAACCTGCCAACGAAGGACCAGACATCTGTTTCACCAGACTCAAGTTGTTCTCTTCTAGAATAATACCTACGGAGTGCTTTGATATCCAATCCTACAAGTTTGGATGTAGGCTTAAGAAGGCGATGGTGTAACACCCCGTTTTGACATTTCTACCTGAACTACTATTATATGTTGTATTTGTTTGATTGTGAGACCTCGTCGGTTTGACGACACTGTGGACATATGGTTCTATTATTTTGCCGATATATATATGTGTGTGTGTGATGATAGTATTATGGTTAGTAGTCATGTTTAGATATGTATCATGTGTTAATTATGTCAAATATATGGAAATTACTGAATGATGGGTACGTGGATACCGTTACAGATATATGTTGAAATAATGAATGTTATGCCAGGTGCATGGCGAATGAATGAGTTTATTGTTGTCATGTTATGATGAGATATATGTGTACATATCGAGGATTATGCACGATATCCTATATTGTATGTCAAAGACTAACTTACAGGTTGAAACGACTAAGTGATAGCTGGATCCTAGGAGGTGGGAGGACCTCGGGGACATGGACTTCTAATGATGAAATGGTATGCGAATGATGCATTAATTACTTTCATATGGTTATTATGCTGTTTATTATGAT